>BMAO01000872.1:0-21509 GCA_019973975.1 Trichonephila clavata
CCAGTCCTGGAAACAGGAAAGTAAAGGTGGGGGTGTGAAAGTAAAACAAAATTTTATTTTTAAAAAAATAGCACATTGAATTTTGTTTCCAGAATTATCTGACAATCGTACCTCTCGACAGATTAATCCAGGTGTAACGAACCGATGACACGATGGAGTTGTATCAGTGGTTCACTAAGTCTTGCTGAAAACTTTAAAAAATTTGAAAAGATAATAAATAACTATTTTTTACAATTTCATTGAAGTGGGATTGTCTCAGACAAAAAACCTCAAAACCCAGATCAAAGTATACTTGCAAATAAAATTTTTCAGCCGTGTGAATAGAATAAAATAAATATTATCACTAAACTAGCTAATGCGCACCTGTAATAACCTAATTTTATTAGCAACTGTAAATTCTAATCCTAACGTAGATGGGTTGGTAAAAAGTAGTAATAAAAAGTCAAACTAACTTACAAACGTTTAATAATTATTTTGAATTAAATTATTCAAGTTACTCCTTTTTATATTATAGAAATACCTAACCTAATCGATTGAACTTGTAAAATGTTACCCAACAATAAAACTTAAGTTTGTAGTTTCGTCTTATTTATTATATAATTTTTACATTTTGACTAAATAGACTTGCATTAAAAAATTTTATGTTTGCTTAAAAATTGCATAATAAGCTTAGAAGTAATGTTTTTTTTTTTCAAATTTCCATATTCGTATGTAGGAAAAGTTGCAAGTGGCACGCATAATTACTTTTTATCCAACAGTACCACTCTTCCCCAAAGGTTGGCCACCCATGGTTTAAATACTTCATTTCAAATATTGCTTCTGTATGAACGTAACTCAAATATCTGCTGCAAAATATTTACTTGGCTAGAAAACCAGCATATATGACCACTATTTGTTCAATACATACATTCATAAAATGCACGATCTATTTGCTAAAGACATGTATCTTTGGTGGATGTCTTGTATTTTAAAATAAGGGGGTGCAATTATGAAGTTTTCGTCCTCAGTTTTTAGAAGGGTTTTTAAAACATGAGAAAAGCTGATCTTGGTGGACGTGCTTTGTTTGGAGGTATAGCTGTAGCCTAGTAATTACTGTAACGAGCACGTGGTCATTAAGGTATCCGACTACGTACGGGGAATTTTTTTTTTTTAAGTTTCCAAAAATTAGTGATATGCTTACATTTTTAATTTCACTTATATGTACTAGAATAAAAAACAAAGTTAGAACAGTGCTCCTCACAATTTCAATATTGGCGACCCAATTTTCAATCATATAACTTTTATCGCTCCTCCATTATTCAATAATAAAGTATTGAGTGCAATAATAATGAACTTGACTTTAAGGCTACAATACTAACCTAATTATAAAACCGTTCAAATTAGCAAGATAAGTATTAAATTTTTCATGTGTTACTTTTAAATAATATATATTTTAAGCAAATTACTTTAAGTAATAGGGTAATTATTATTTTTTTTCTTTTTTACTTTCGGAAGTTTTTAAATAGGAGCCGATTGCAAAATGATATTTAATTAAAGATATATTTCCTCCATCATCCATTTCCAAAAGTAGAAATATCATTAGAAAAATAGTTTATGGTTTATTTTGCTCTTTATCATATCCATCACATTTAGCATTCTCGCGAACGTCCCCGTGAGTCTGGACAACTTATTGGACGTCTGTGCAAAACATGTAAAAATGCTGTACCTCGCAGAATTCCAGTTAGTCTTGTAGAGTCGATACTTCTATGGCTACAGAATTTATCTAGAATGTACATTTTATAATTTGCGCGTTAGTTGTTATTCACGGTATTAATTATTATAGTTAAACCAGTAGATTAACAAAAATATGGATAAATTTTAGGTCGTAAGTGAACATTCGACGAAAACAAAGCATCAACAAGTGCACAGGCATGCATGTTCCGAAAATTAAACCAAGTATTCTCAACAATGTTTAAATTTTCGATTTACCACTACTAAAGTAAATGGAGAAGAGCTCATATGTGTGTTATTTGTTCAAAAATATATTGGTAGCAGAGAGTATGAAACCTAATAAACTTAAAAGACGTTTGGAAACGCTTCATGGTGAGTAAATTAACAAGGCTTGAGCGTTCTTTGAATTAAATTAAAATCATATGAAAAACAAAAAGCATTTAAAAAAAGCGTTCTCAGTGTAAGATAAAGCTTTACTTACTTCTTACAAAGTATCATACAAAATATCACATGTAGAAGCCTGTCACTATTGGCGAAGAGACCTTATTTATCTAACAGTGAGTGAATATTAACGTTGCACTTTTTAGCAACAAGGGGGCTTTTGGCGACGGTCCGCGTAATTTTGAACCATGGTCAAGTGACGCAGACGACACCTGAGCTGGCACCCCTTTATTTTGCCGGCAGCAATTGAGATTGTAGAAACCATGTTTGGAGACAATTTTGTTGCAGTCCATAGATTGCAACTCTTTCGCAAAATCAACTGTAATTTTAAGCCTCGCAGAAGTAGAAGTAATGTTAAATAATGAAAAAGAGTGTAAAATTCAGATGAAGAGTAATTGTGTTATTTTTATTATTTAAAGCGAGAAGACTTCAAGATGTTTTAATCCGGGAACAGGCACGCACTCAATACTAACGTTAATGGTCACGCGGGGTAGACTGAGTCACCCAATACATTTTTTATAAATGTTTTTTTTGTACACGATAAAAATCACAATTCTAGTGAATAACTTAATGAAGAAAAACATACTTACTTTCAAAGACTTTTCAATTTTTGTTTCATAATTTGAGAAAAAGTTCATTAAAACTGAACAAAAATGTTTTAAATGTGCGAGATCTTACTAAAGTACGCAAATCGCTGTCACTGTTCACTAACATTACAGGAATGTCATTTTGAGACATTTTTATTTTCATCTCATGTTCATAGCTTTTTCTAAGACTTCGTAAATAAACGTGTGCCACTCCAAAAAAGAGGGAGATATGTTACAAATACATTTTAGTTCCTCTAAAGACTGTCATATAGGAGGATACTGTCAAGGTCATTCGTAAAAATAAACAGTTTTTACGAAATTAACGATTTCGTGATCTTGGGGTTACTTAGCGACTCAAACGACCATCCTGGGAAATAAGAGTGTATATAATACATGGTAAAAACAAAAGTTATATTTCAAAAAATATTCTATTAGTTATAGAATACATTTTTTAATTTAATTTTTTTCTAAAGCCTCAGTTTTTTTTTACTTTCGAATCTGAAATAGCTATTTTTACACATATATTTAAGTGTGTAATATTATATATTTTAGCCACAAATAGGATATTGTTGGAATTGAAACGCTTGACTGAATTTAAAGGAGTGGAATAAAAGTTTTCGCTTACCTGTTATAAAGATAGACAGGGTTTTAATGATACGAATTAATTCATAATAAACAATTGCTTTCAAAATAAATATAAATTGACATTCTCAGCCTTTAAAAAATCACACGATAATTCTTGGTTAACATATTTAATTATATTTCTTAGATAATATATGACGTATAATATATATTAGACGTAACGAAATGCTGTTGGCGAAACATTTTTCCTACTGCTCACAAAGACAACACGTACACTGCAGAAACTAAAATGCACTATATCATTCAATTTAATGTAGGTTTGAATATAATGTAATGTTTTTCATCAATTTCCCGAACTATCGAAGTATTTGAGTTTTCGTACATGGATAATGAATTGATTTAAATACATACAATCAATATTAGGTAAACATTATTAAAGTTTACTTTTGTTACTGCCTAATTAGCGTGTTCTTTTAGTCTTTTTTAGACTTATTTGGTTAATCTGCCCAGGCCCTCCGTGCCATCTCAACACCTTCTAGTTTTTTCTGGGTCTCTTACTGTTCTTCTGAAAGCCTCAAACGCCGACAAGGGGCGCTATCCTAACGTTGAGAACCTATAGCTTACGCAAATTAACATTTTTTTCAATGTGCTTAAATGTTGGAAGTGGATGTATATATATATATATATATATATTTATTTCGATAAAAGACATTTCTGGGAAAATAATTTATTTTTAAGAAACATTTGATGTATGAATTATTACCTTATTTCTTAACATGGATGTCAAAAACGATCGAAGTTCTAAGGACTGAAGTAAATTAGTAAATAATAATTTGTCTGCTGGCAATAATGGATGCAATAAAAAGTTTAGAACGTATTTTTTCCTTTAAGGAAAGGAAATTAATCTCATATTTTTACTATATAAATAATTTTAAATACGGAATTTACAATGCAAAGAGGCTATTATAAAGAAATATTTTAAAATAAAAGTATTTTTTTTTCAGTTTTCTCTCTCTAATCATATGACACACATTTTTCCTCTTTCTCTCTCTTTGCTCTAGAACTAATTTAAAATTTAAAGCTAAAATGAATGCATAGTAATTAACGAAATTTGATTTGCTTTATACTACAGTTCTGCAGTGAAGGGGGTTGGATTCAAGTAATTTTTTTATGTTAAATTCTTAATACTTATTTTCCTTAAATATTTCCTTAATCAAACTTTTCCAAAATATAAAATATTTTAGAAACTAAACACACGCTAGAAACTTACTAAAACTAAAATAGTATTTTAGGTCGATAGATTACGCGTCTAGTGTTTTTTTCCATTAACATGGAATCTAAATACTAATTACCGCAATTATGCTGCTCTTTAAATTATATTTGATTAATAATGTTGTGTATTCTCGCATTTTTACAACTGTGGTAAATGACCGTTTATTTCTATCAGAAGTGAATCAGGAATATTTCGGTGTTCTCATTACGGAAATAAAGATTTTGATGATTACATGATCGAAAGGGATAAGGCACCTATTTTTAGAGATTCCACAAAGCTAGAAAAAAATCTCTCTTTATAAAAGAAAAATAATAATTATTATAATAACGAAATAAATTGCTGGGACCAGATTTTTCGTAAGGAAAGCAAATGTTTTTATGGAGAATGAGTCCTCTCACACACTTTATAGAATGATGATTTAGAGAAATCACTTTTTCCATTCTAAAAGTTTTTATTCCTGTACGATTTAGAATATTATTGGAAAAAAACAACTTAGAGGTCACTCTTTGATTACTATTTTTCCAAATACATTTAAAAATATGTTCCCTTAAACTTTATAAAAATTTAATAATTTTATTTTTACATAAAGGTGGTTAAAATAAATTGTACAACAACAATTATTATGTGGACTATGTGGACATACGCAGCTTATATGAGAGAGAGAGATAGAAAGAAAGAGAGATTACTTATTTCTCTATCAAACTTTCTGTGTATCTATCTATATCTAAACCATGCGTTATACCTAATTATGTTATCTAAATTTAAATACAACTTCATGTATTACTTAATAATTGCATCGCATCCATCGCATCATATAAATGCCAGGAACAAACAATACTTACTATAAAACGGTGATCTTCAAACCATTTAGACTCATGGAACCTTTAGAATTATGAAGTGTTTTGGTTGAAAATCATTCCGCAGAAACTTCGAATGCACCTCAAAATAATTTAAAGTACATATGTACATGCCATATAGAAACAAAATACAGGTAATTTATTTTAAAAAAAATGTTTTATTTATTAATAAATTTTTAAAAATTATAATTTAGTAAAACGCAAGATTTACCAATGTTTTTTAAAAATTATAATTTTAATATAATTTACTCATTAATATTATTAACTTATGACTCAAGTTTGACCCACTTATCCCTTTAAGACACGAATTTTTTTTATCTTTAAATATTAAAATCTGGTTATTAACACTATATTGACCCCCAATGTATGTTACACTGGAAATAATAATAAAAACATGTTCGCTCCACCCACCCTGGAACGTAGATGGAACTCGCACAATCAGGAGGATAGGGCTTTACCTGTGAAACCGTCACCCATGAAATTTTACGAGTTATACATTTTTCAGCTCTAAGTTGCTAGGAGAAACAAGATTATAACTCAACTAAAATTATTGCGCGCGAATAAGGATATTATTGATGTATATTTAATTCATTATTGACTCATTATTCATTTACTGGGAAATCTGTAAAGTATGCTTTAATTTTTGACAAGTATAAATAAACATTGCATTTTTCACAACATGTTTTCGAACTGCTTTCACATTTTTCAAATCTGCACTTACGACGCCTTGAAATGTCATCAACACATCGAAAATGGCTATAAATGCCATGCCTTTTATTCTGGCAAGGTCTTTAAGAAGGCGGGTTGTAATACTTCGACCCTTTTGCGGGAGGAATTACAACAATGTCATCTTCATCATTAGTAGAAGGTTCAGATGCTGCTAACACTACAGCTATCACTAAGTTAAGTTTTAAGAGATCTATTTATTTGATATTGCATCTTGTTTGTACAAAGAATTTGCTACAGCTAAAACAATTAAACGAATGGGTTCAAGCGACTTTAATGGAAAGAATTATCCAAAATTGTCTTTCCATTACGAATATTTTCTTTTCTCCTGATTCTCCTTCCAGTATAAGTGGTTCATGTGTTTTGTCACGAGCGATCACTAAGTTCAGAATCTGCTTTATTCATCAATTGCAAATTGTTTTCTTGTGTGAGAATTTTTTTTCCTTTCAGACGCCTAAATAAGTTTTTAGTTAAAAGTTAGCACAGTATCACGCGCGCGCATTAAAAATATAATGAAATGCATCAAAGCATTTTATTTTTAAAAGAATTATAAAATAATTTAAGCCACACTTAAACCAACTCCCACCAGAAAACCCAGGTTTTCTTTGGGGGGTGGAGAAGAGATATGGAGACAAATATCAGTGTGGGGGATGAAAATGCAATACCTCTCAAATAATGTATGAAAGAGAAAATTAATTGCAAAAAAGAGCGAGGAAAAATGGAACTCATCCATGAACCCCCCCCCCCTCCAAAAGAAAATATCGTATTTATTATATAGCAATATATTTAGTTTTTATTTAGGCTCCCATCAAAATTATTGAAACAGAAAAGAACCAAACAGAAGCATTTACCTTCACAGCTGCTGTGACTCAAGTAACGGCCAAGTTGCACGATCGTACGGGCAACGGAATCCTGAGTCATACAAGCAGCATTATTAGATTATAGTTAATATTTTTTACCATTTACAGTTATTTAATTATCAAGACAAAAATGTGAATCCAAACAATTTGAAATATATTGATAATTGCCTTTTTATTACAGATAAGAAGACGTTTGTTTTCCTTGTATTTGTAAACAAATCTAAACTTGCATGTAAAGTAAAACATGGATTACACCGCAATATGTTGATAAAAAAGTTATACTTATCATTTTCTGCAAACCCAAACTCAATCATTTGAATAGGGCTTTTTTACATACGACTATTCCATAAGCAAAAACTTGTAAGAATATCTAACGCACACGATCGTACGGGTTGGGTCTCTTAAAAGGTTATACATTATATTTACAAACTGGAACATGTGCGTGCATTTTCTTGCACAAACTGTCGAAGTCTAGGTTTATTAATATTATCTGTAGTCGCATTTCATATTTTGTTTTGCAGCCATTCACATTGAGAAATATTTTTTGCTAAAATACTTTGTTCTGAATGACGTTAAATGATTATAGCTGTGTGAGAAAAACATGTGTTATGAAATACTTATTATTGGAACTTATAGCTTAGGATTCCCAGTTGAAATTTAAATTTTAGCATCGAATCTGTTGATATGTCGATAAATTGTTCCCTCTTTTTCATTATAGGAGTCCCCCCCCCAGACACCAATGTAGTAAGACATTGTTCTAACTTGTATAAAATTACTTTGTGTAACTCAGGATAGCAAACAATAATATATTCATAGTCACGTAAGCAGAACATAATATAGAAAAACGTTTTGTTATTATTTTAGTACATTTTAGTAAAAGTTTAAAACGCTTTACAAACTAAAGTTATACGTATTATACATAAATAATGTTTTTAGTTTTAATGACTGGGATGAGCCTTGGATACTTGTGGTTATACAAACTTCATACAGAACGTGAATCCATTTTTCATACACATTTATAATTTTTTTTTTACATTTTTTATCGGGGCTCATGGAACTCTAGGGCGCCGCAAAACACAATTTGAAGACCACTATTATAATTAATAATTACTTCCGAGTTCGGGACTTTTATTGAAAAAAATGTGTAAATTTCGCAATATATTGATAATAAAGCCAATAATTTGCCGACTTTATATCAATCACTTGCCATGAAATTTCGATTTTTTTTTACCTTGAAATAAATGAAGAAGTATCTACAAACCATTGCCAAATTGTAATTTTTCATACAAGAAAATAAACGAAGAAATTTTAACTTTATTTAAAAGATTTATTATTTTCATGAAACAATTATTAATTAAATTGTTTTACCAGAAATTAAGTAGTAGAAGTTTTTGTGCTTCATTTCCGGATTAATATTGTAAGAAATAATTTTATAAAAATAAGTTTCCCACTTTTAATAATACGTAGAGAGTGCAGTAGTATAATATACCCTTTAATATAAATTTGCGTAAAACAAATATTTTTCTGTTCAATATACACACGTATTAAAACACGCGCGCCTGTGTGTATGAATATATGTATGATTTGAGATCGCCTATATATATATACCAGAGTTCACGACTGCGATGAAATTATCTTCCCGCTCTAGTGTCTATTCCAAGGTGACATTGGTCCAGTCTTAATTTTTGTGGACAACAATGCACGTACACGTAGGGCATCAGCTTTTGAGGAGTCTCTAGAACAGGGGGGGCCAACCCGCGGCACCCGTTCCACATTGTGACATGCAAATACTTATCGAAAAATTACAAAAATGTTTAAAAATATTATTGAACTAATTGAATTACAATACAAAATTACCACGAAGAAAATATATAAAAAACACAGAAATTTTCATCGTTAGATTTTAAAGGAGCTAAGCAAGATTTTTATCTTTTCTTCAGTATAACGCCTAAAATGAGATCATGCTCCAAAACTTACAATTCTACAACATTGTAACGTTCCGAGAAAAATGTTGAGTAACGTGAGACTAAAAAAAAATTCTCCCTCTCTCGGGGGCAGTTAATTTTTAACATCTCGGATTTCCACTCGAATTTCGGGTTTCCCATGCAGTGCTGAAGTTTAGTGTTTATAGTTATTGGCTGTCAGCATTATGTCAGATAAAAAGTCTTTTCCGCAAGTGTTGGCTATTTATGATTTCTGTAATATCGTAAAGTAATTCTGTAATATATTAGGAGAGCAATTGTTGATACGGTATAATTAATTCTATCTGCTCAAAGTAGCCACTTTATAAAGCAGAGGGAGTGAGAACTTGCATCTATGAATAATCAGAATGCTAGATTCGGAGCCCAGAAAATTTGTAGCGTAACATCGGCAAATTGTTTCTAGCTGTCAGACTCAGTTGATTTTAAACTGTTTAGCAAGACACGTTAATCCTTTTGCCTTTTCTAAAATTGTTTTTAGGTTTTAGTGTTGCACAGTTGTTTAAGTTTTATTTTTATTTTCAAAGTGTTATGAGTAAACCTTCGATATGAAAAATAAATTATGTAGAGGATATTGCAGCAAGTGATTTTAAAATTGTCTGGGAAGAACAATACTTGTTTACACATCAAAATGTTTCCAAGCCTACTTGTTTGATAAGTGGAATTTCTGTAGTAGTTCCAAAAAATTTAACTTGGACCGTCAGTTCAAACAACTGCATAATGATTTGAACAGCAAATATCCTGTTGGATCAAATTTGCGAAAGGGATTTATCAATAAAAAAAGAAATCTTTAGCCGGTCAGCAATCTTTGTTCCAAAAGAGAAATGACGAAATGGAAACTAGGAGGAAGGCTTCTTATGAATATTCTTTGTTGTTAGCCCGCAAGAAAAAACCATATTCTGACGGAAAGGAGACAATAAAAAGCTGCTTTTAGTTTTCGCCCAAAATGTCAGAGATCTAAATTTTAAAATATGGTTGATAAAATAGCTTTGTCTAGAAATACCGTCATGCGTCGTATAGATGACATGGGCCAGGATGCTGCAACGCAAATTGTCTTTGGACTTCAAAATTGTAAATATTTTTTATTAACTTTGGATGAAAGCTGTAATATCACAGACAATGTGCAGTCAAGCATCTTTGTGCGTTACACGGACAATAATTTTTATACTGTGGAAGAACTTCTTGATTTGCGACAACTAGTTTTAATTAAAGATGAACACATTTTTAAGGTACTTAAAAATGTAATTGAAGTTAACAAAGTAGAATGGACAAATTTAAACAGTGTTTGCTCAGATGGAGTGCCTAGCATGGTTTGCCGGAATAAAAAGGTTTTGTGGCATTGCTTGAAAATTATTTGAAAAGAAAAGTTTTCAAGTATCATATCAAAAAGCTCTTTTTTTCCCAAGGACATTAACTTGTCTTCCGTTCTTGACCCTGGGGCGGTGGGCTGTATCAACAAAATACGAGCTAATGATCTGAATCGATAAAGATTTTGTACGCTTTTCCCGAAGAAACTGAAGAAAATATGGCGAGTTACTCCTTCGTTGTGGTGTGAGCTGGTTTACCAAAGGAAGTTCACTTGCGAAATTTTAGAATTTGAGGGAATGTGTTTAAGAATATCTGGAAGCAAACGATTAACTGCCCATGAATGCTCACTCCTCAGGAGTGATAATTGGAAAGTGAATGTATTCCTTTAATAAAGGACTTTTAGCTTTTGTATAATATTTATATTGTAAATACGTACTCTTTAAAATCACTGTAAAATATTTTATACATATGTACAATTGTTGTTTTATTACATAGTTTCTAATTAAAATGTGTTAGAAAGAAAATTCTCTTCCAGTATCTTGGGAGTTTTTTCTACTCTCTTGATAATTTGAAGTTTTTCATTGGTCCCTCCAACTTCGAATTATCGAGAGTCGACTGTGTATCTTCTTTTGTGAACAAACTTTTTTTTTTGTCTGTATTTTGGAGAGAAAAAAATAACTCATTTCTCATTCCCACACATGCAGGAATTATCTGCCAAAGTTAGTAATGTCCCGAACTATGATATATTTTAAAATTTAATTTACACTTTGCAGGATTCTTTCAGTGCCAGGTTTGAGGATTTTAAAGATGATTAAAAAAAATACTGAACTTTTCACTAATCCTTTTTCGACTTCTCTTCAAGACATTAATTGTTACCCACCTCAGGTACAAATTGGAATTGTTGACCTACAGCACTATATTACTCTGAAAAGCAAATATAAAGAAATGATCCAAATTGCATCGAATTTTGGAAATTTGTGCCACTGGGCAATTTTCCAAATTTACATGATTTAGCGGTCAGATATTGTTGTAGGTTTGGATCAACATATGTCTGTGAAGAAATATTTTCTTTTATATGAAAGTAATTAAATTAGAATATCGTTCAAAATTAATTGATCTGCACCTAAAACACCTAATTTTGTTAGCATCCTCAAGAACTAATCCAAATATACATGATTTAGCAAAAAATCTACACATTCGAAAGCTACATTAAGAAAGTACTAACTGCTTAGTAATCATTTAAAATTAAATGTTTCAAATTGCTTATTTTTATTTTGTACCTAAACTAACTGATTGATCTTGTAAAAGTTATCAGCAATAAAATATAATTTTCTACTTTTGTTTTATTTGTTACACCATTTTTAAAATTTTTTTTTTTTTACATTTTTACTATATGAACTCGTATTCAAAAATACTTTTTTGTGTGTAAACAACACATAATAAGCCTATAAGCAACATTTTCCCCCATTTGTATAGTTTTTAGTTAGGTGGAAAAATTGGAAGTGACACGCGTATTTTTTTTTTCAATCAGATTATGGCACGTTTTCCAAAAAGGTTGGCCACCCCTGCTCTAGAAAGTAAGAATATTAGTAGAATGGATTTGGTAACGTTCTTCTCTGATTTAGATCCTTTTGAACCATTTGCTCCAGATAACTGAAACATATGCTCTTTGAAAAGTGGCATATCTTACCTCTCTCTCAACAGCTATTGGATAAATTGGTATTATATATAAGCCAGCGTTTCTTAAACAGTGCCCCCCCCCCCATAGGGAGGCGTGAGCATATTGAAAATTTGAAAACGAAAAACTTTTTGCGAATATTATTTATTTATGGAAAGTAAACAAACAACATACACTTTTACACCGATATAATACATTAAAAAATGTATCTGTACTGCACAATGTATTTTATAAGTAATTTAAGAGTACTAAGTTTAATAATTACCGGTGGCACCATGGGATTGTCAAATAAAAGTATATTCAAAAATTAACATTTATTTGATAATTTGTAAGGTTTATAATTAATTCCTTAAATGTCAACTAAAAGTTATGCGATTCACATCCCAACGCCACCTTTTCCCACGCAGGCACTCGTATGTGATGTATTGGGGGGGGGGCGAGGAAAGGATTACATAATGAAATCCTTTGAAATAATTAAATGTTTCTCAAATATTGACAACGTCCTTTTATTGTATATACGTTCGGGACAATTATCGCATTGGTTGAGCTAGACGTTTATATACGTCGTTGTTACATGAGAGGTTAAAGTCGCGATGTAACTTTAGCGTCAAAGTATAGTATTATTGAATTCAATATATTGTTTATTGTATTGAGGGGGGGGGAGGCGGCGATGATAACTATGATTTAAAATTGAGTCGCAAATAGTGAAATTTTGAGAAGCACTATATTAAGTGTAAACAGATGCTGACACGCAACCATTGTAGTTGGGAGAAATCCTTTTCCTTAGTAAGGGACTTTGGTTTGTTTGCTCTTAATTATAGTCAGACAATGCATTTTACTAATGCAATTATGTCAATAAAGCTTTTTTTTTGTTTCGTTATGTACATGCACAAATTATTTTTTTAATTAATAAGCATTCATCACACTTTAAGTGCTACATTGTGACCCTCTGTAGTGTGAATTTCATGTCACACACATTCGACATTTTTCTCAGCATTGCGGCACAATCTTAAAAGCTTCTTAAATTTTGCATACTAGTGTATTTTATTTAACTTTGAATGTTTGTTATATTTCTATTAATAATTTAGCTTTAAATGAGTTTTATAGCAATTTTTTGTAAAATTAATGATGAAAAATATTTGCCAGTTGTTTCTTCAAGCATTTTCCACGTGTAAACCGAGAAATAACATATATTTTCTAACACTCTTAAACTATAAGTATTAATAAATGGTCCTTATAAACACATGAATTCGCCTTTACATAAATTATGGATGCAGACTAATTTACAAAAAAAAAAAAAATTGAAGGAAATTTTGTTACTTTGTGGAACATTTAGTACACACAGTCAGCTCATTCCTTTCTGAGAAAATTTTTTCCCCACCCATTCAGCAAGGACCGTCTTCAGTGGACCGTCAATTTTCTACAAATTTCAAAATCACACAATTCAGTACTGAACATGGTAATTACGAAATGTACCTCATCAGATTTTACCTATTCCCTTCAATATTTTGTGGCTGCAATGTTCGTGGTGAACAAAAGGTTCAACATTTTTTCTTTTGTTGTTCAAAATTCAAGAAAGAAAGAAAGAAAACGACTGAATGTTAGCTGTATGCTCTTAAAATCGACTGGTTTTAAAAACATTTTCAATTTGTATCAAGTAAAGCTTCGTTCACATTATTTTCTAACTTTATTGATTTGATTTTTTTAAATTTTTAGTGATTTTATAGATTTTTTTGTTTTTGTTTTGTTGCTTGATTGTTCAATTTTGTAATGTGCTTGCTTTTCTTAGTAACTTGTTTGCTTCATTTGTTTTGTTTCTTAGTTTTGTTATTTTTCCTTTATTCTATTTATCTTATTTTATTTTTTACTTAAATCTGTAAACCCGTGTGATACTTGCAGTGCGCGAAAAATATTTACTGTCTTCAATGAAAATATATGCATACATATGTACACACACAGGGTGGCCATAATTAAACAGCAAGTGTTTAGGGGGTTCTGGAGAGAAAAACCACTGGGAATAATCCAGTGAAATTTAGATGCTACACGCTTCAGAACATGCATAAATCAAATATGCAAGGAAAAAAATCGCCATTTTCCCCTAGTAGAGGGCACTTTACCGTATTTCAACGCTCCCTGGGGGCATATGCAACTTCCAAAAACGATAGATACAGCTTAATGGCTTTCTAAGAGGCATCTAAACAATACAAAACAACATTTATAGTACATCAAAAAATCCATACAACTTGCTTCAGTAATTAAATTTTTACAGTATCATGTAATAAAAAAGTTAACGTAAATTAAGATCTCAAATTAAACAATCCATAAAGAGACTTCGGAAAGCAATCAAACCAATTTTTATTCATTAAAATTATCACATGATGTGTTCAATATGCGAAACACCGAATGCAACCACATGCTTGAAGCATTTTTACTTTATATGGATAACGCCGAAGAATGTGACGCAACACTCTTTATGCACAGTTGACCAAAGAAGCGATAATGTCAGAGCCACACTTCTTACGCTCACTTGTTACAGCATACTGGCTCCAGAAGTTTTACTCGTAGTAGCAATAGCGTCATCAATTTATTGCACTTTTTCCTGGTTTGAGAAACCCGCGCCGCCCTGTTGTGCCTTGAAAAACGGCCTATTCTCCTGTTTCTTCAAATTTAGAAATCATATTTTTCAATTCATTGACTCACTCATTCGACCTCTTCTTAATCGTTTCATACGCCGGTATTCTTTCAGAGTAGCTGAATAATTGCTACCAAACTGATAGAATATCTTAACTAACAATGCACGATCCTTCTTATTTCAAGTAATGATTGACCGTTACTGAACGTGGTCTTATTTTTATACTCTTCCATGGATTTAAAATTTGCATATATGCCTTCGAAAAGCACTGAAACACGGCATAACGCCATCTATCGGCGGAAAATAACGACTTTTTTCTTGCATAGTTGACTAGCGCATGTTCTGAAACGTGTAGATAACGAATTTCACTGGAGTGTTCTCAGTAGCTTTCTCTCCAGGACCACTTAAACACTTGCAGTTGAAAAAAATGGCCTCCCTCTCTACCATATATATTTCCATTCTAAAAAAAATATATGAATTGTGATAAATTCCCGGGTTGCGCAAGCCCTAACCATTAATTTTAGTGTGGAGAAATGTGAATGGAATGTACTTGATCCTTCAGGAGTAAGTGGCACAGTATTTTATCGCGCTATCTAGTTCAGTTTTATTTCATCCTACTTAGAGTAAAACATTGCTGTGTCGAAGTGCCGCAATTATGATAATCTTAAAATCGAGCCACTCTCGAGGTTGAAATGCCTCGGGAAGTTTAAAAAAAGTATAACTGAATGTTGTCAAATGTTAAAGGAGCTGTTCTGAAATAATTCTCTGCCACTTGGTGAAGCTTTTGATAGGAAAAAAAGAGGATATTTGGAAAGTCGAATTGTTGTTAAAGATAAGCTATGTTCTGGTCGATCAGTGACTTTAAGGATTGATGGAGACATTAAGCCAATTAATAAAATTTTGCTTTTACACCTACGTTTGAGTGTTCAAATGATGTTAGACATTACGAACATTGACAGAGAAACAATAAGAAAAATTTTGCCTTACAATTTTCAAGAGACGTCAGTTTGCGCTAAACGTACCGATATTTTAGTTGCGAGTAAGAAGTGAACAGGAAAGGCATTTGCTCTGATATCATGGAACGCTTCACAAAAGTTCCTGAACTAATATTCAAAAGTCCTTACCTGGTACGAATCGTGGAGTTTTCAATACGACCGTGAAACTAAACGGTCATCCATGCACTGGAAGACCCTCACATTGCCAATGACCATAAAAGCTCAGACTAGCAAGTCCAAACTGAAAGCCATGCTCATAGTGTTTTTTATATTAATGGTATCATCATGATTGAATGGGTACCTTAATGTTAAACTATAAGCCAGCAGTACTACATTGAGGTCTTGAGAAAGCTTAGAGAAAATAATAAGGTGAAAAAGGACGGATCTGTATGGAGCAACAGAACATGAATTTTGCACCAAAACAATGCTTCAGCGCACAATTTGCTGTCGGTTAAACATTTTTTGGTACTGATTACTATGCTCGATCATCCACCGCACTTACCAGATCTCACACCATGTGACTTCTACCTGTTTTTAAAAGTGAAAAATGCAATTGAAAGGAACCTATTTTTACTCTATAGAAGAAGTAATAGCAGGCTTACTGAAGAAGGTGGCACCGAATGAGCTGTAACTTTTTGAACAGTAGAAAGACTTGTATGCAGCGGTGAATTGATAACGCAGGATAGAGTATTGAAGAGAATTAAAGTAATTTGTAAATGTTCTTCTATAAAGTTATTTTTAGAACTAGTCTGGTTATTTAATTGTCCCGTCTTGTCCAGTATATGTGTATAGAATAGTAAATCAGTGACAAATGATAAAACATACAATGATAAAAAAATCTAAGTAGTTTGTAGATTGTAAAGATTAGTACGATTGTAATTTTAGGGAGAATTATATCAATTTATATTATGCATAATTTGTTATATTTTTCACATATACAAGGGGTGATCAAATGAAAAGGTATGAAACGACACGGTGGGTACAAATATAGACTTTATTCAAAATATACACCATAGGCCTGAGCACAACGATCCCACTGATGAACAAGCCGCAGGATTCCTTGTTCCCAGAATTCCTGTGGCTGCGACGAGACCCAGTCTTTCACAGTGTCCTTGAGTACGTCGTCCGAGTTGAAGCGCTTTCCTTTCAGGTGTTTCTTCAGTGGACAAACACATGGAAATCGCAGGGTGACATGTCCGGACTGTAGGACGGATGGTCCAACGTCTCCCATTGGAACTTGTCCAGTTCCATTTGTGTGACTCTGGAGACTTGTGGACGCGCGTTATCATGGAGTAGAACCACACCCTCCGTGAGCAGCCCCGGTCTTTTGTTCTTGATGGACCTGCGTCGGCGTCGGAGTGTCTCACAGTACACATCGGAGTTAATGCTTTTTCTGTGCTCGCATCATTTGGACGCCGTTTTTTATAAGAGCCTTTGCTCTCTCCTGCGCATGCGGGCACCCGCGCATGATCCGATCCCAGTCAGAGTCTCCAATGGCCATCCCGAGATGTATTGCTACATTCTCCTTGGCGGAATATGCAAATATTTAACTGTTTCATTTTTATGTCGTTTCGTACCTTTTCATTTGATCACCCCTTGTACTTTGCCCATTGCTTAAAATTTATTGTTGGAATGGAAACCTGTTATCTTTCTAAGGGTTTATACAATGAAGTTTTATTTTTCATACGGATTCTCTTATTTAAAAAAAAATAGAATAATACAAGAAAATAAACATAGAAAAAAACCATGAAATGAATTCTTGAGTAATTGTTACGTTAGTAATATGTATGAACATAGAAACTCAAATATTCCAAACCTGAAAGAGAAAACTATAATGTCTGTTATTAAAGATATGATAAACTACATTGAATTCAATACATTATTCAGTAAAAAAAGATCTATGAACTATTAAATATATATTATGATCGACTGAAACATTTTATGAGAAATGAAATCGTATCTGTTACAAAAAAAGGCTGTTATGATGAATTCTTAAAACAGAATAATTAAAGTCTATTTTTAGAAACTGGTAAGAAATAGTAAACTAATTCGCATCAACAGTCTGAAACAACTGAAAATGCTTATGAATATATTTCGCTTTAAGATATTTTTGTTGAAATTTAAAAAAAGTTTTTATGTAATTATATTATTTTAAAACAATTATACTTAATTAAACATGTAATATTTTCATTCAATGAGCATTTAGTTAATATAAAATTTCTCATTTTACAAGTTCTCAGATGCCAGGGATATATTATAGCAATATTTATATTTAAATTTCAACAACTTGTTATTTCATAAATTATTAGGCTACTTCATTGTGTTGGTGTTTACAAACTTTAAAAGAAATTAGGAAATTTTTATCCCAAACTAAAACTTTGCCATATTTAATACATTAAGATATCCGACTAGGTTAAAAAAGTGTTTTTTGACAAAAATTTCGAATTTTTTTTTTATGATTATAAAAAATGCCCCAAACCCTTAATATTCCCCAAAGCAGTCTGTCTTTATTTTAATTTTATGTAAATTAGAACACTAGAAAAATAGCAATTTTAATAAGGCAGAGTAGCTAAAAACGAAACCGGAAGTAGTGACATCTGAACCGGATGGGAACAAGAAATGCTGTGTTTAAGTATTATGTCCCTAAAGTGGAATTTTAAAAACCAAAATTTTAATTATCTGTTTACTAAGCCACATGTTGCTAAAAATTATTTCAAACAATTTTGTTACAAACGATTGGCAACGGCATTTTAGACTGTTACTATTCCGTGTTTTTTTTACATTTGACGTTAGCTTTATCACGCCTATCTTAATTCTGTTTTTTTCTATATTTTGCTTTATTTTTAAAATTTAAATTATTTTAATTTGATTTAAATCTTTTTACCTGAAATCATGGGTAAAAGTCGTTCATATCGTACCCGTAAAAACAGTTTCATGGAAACCAAAATGCATGCATTGAAACTGCTTCAAGCAAGGAAAAATGATGACTGCTAACTCACTGATGCTGCAGCAATGTAATGAGGAAAATGATGAAAGTAATACGCCAGAACATTTATTTGGAAGCAGGTTGATTGATCTGGAAGTTTTAATTGGTATTTTTTCAGTATTATGTTGCCCAACAAAAAATGTACAGCGGAAAGCCTTTATCTTGTGGAAGATTCAAAGTCTGGATTATCTTCAAACTTTTCTTTGCACTGCAAAAATTGCAGTTTCATATCGGCAATTTGTACTTCTTAAAACTTAGACAAAATTAATGAGCTTAATGCTCGTTTAGCTTATGGCTTAAGATTGATTCGGAGAGAGGTTTTTCATCAGAATGGAAACTTTGTGCTGTTTTGAATCTCCTCCCCTTTTTTCCAAGCTTGCATTCTGCCAACAAGAAAAGAAACTCCTCAGTGCTGCTACTTCCATTAGAGAAAAATATTGAATGAGGCAGCAAAAGGTATTATGTAGTTAAAAAAATCTATACAGGGCACTGTAAATTGTGGTGTTTCGGTGGATGGTATCTGGCAGCGTCGCGCGCGCGCGAGGTTTATCTTCTCTAAATGATTGCGTTAGTGCAATATCTGTTGATACTGGAAAAATTGTTGATTTTGAAAATTTATCTCAATTTTGTAGAAAATTCAATTCAAAGACGGAACAACAAAATGTAAAATCGCAGTGTAATCATCATAAAGGATCTTCATCTAATATGGAACCGGTTGAAGCTTATCGTATGTTTGAGAGGTTGGAAGATCTAGAATGTTTACGATACACTGACTATTATGGGGATGGATATTCCAAATTTTTGATACTGAGAAGGACATTTACCGGAAAGATTCAATTTCGAAGCTAGAGTGTATAAGGCATATTCAAAAAAGAGTTGACAAGGCATCGAAAATTGAAAAGGAGAAATAAAAGACTTAGGGGAAAGGTAAATTGACTAATGATTTAATTAATAGCTACAAAACTACTATAAATTGCTATTCGAAGCAATATTGGGAACTTGGACAAAATGCAGTCTGCTGTTATTGCTGCCTTCTTTCATTGTTACTCATCAAAACATCAGAGAAAACATGAACAGTGCCCTGTCGGAGCTGAAAGTTGGTGTAAACTTCAACGTACTAAAGCTTCTAATAAAATACATCAGATAAATCCTTTGGACTCCCACAATTAATTGTTAACATGATAAAGCCAATTTAAATGGATTTGTGTGATAGAAATCTTTTAAAGAAATGTTTGCATGGTATAACTCAAAATAAGAATGAACGTTTTAATAGAATTTTGTGGCAGATACTACAAAAGAAGTTTTCTTCGAGCATCAAACATTGCGTTTAGGGGATTATATTGCTGTCGTGCAGTTTAATAATGGCTTC
Organism: Trichonephila clavata; assembly: GCA_019973975.1. Taxonomy (NCBI): domain Eukaryota; kingdom Metazoa; phylum Arthropoda; class Arachnida; order Araneae; family Nephilidae; genus Trichonephila; species Trichonephila clavata. The sequence continues at coordinate 19,984 of BMAO01000872.1, forward strand.
CAGGGATTCATTTCAATATTAAATAAACGGGTATGTGCTTCGGGATATTAAACTGTACAGAGACAAAAAAAAAACCTTTGATAATGGGCGCATTGAAGATTTAAAACGTTTCTCACTGTCAACAGCAAAATCCTATAAAAGAAACTTAGGGTCATTCGAAAAAAAAGAAGTATAAAAATTGAGGAAGAAGAAGGAATAACATATAAAACTAGAGAATTTTAAGATGTTTTTTTTAATATTTACTTTATGTAACTTGTAAGTATATTTTTTAAAATGTGTTTTTTGAAGAATGAAATTTACAGGATAATTTTTGTGCACGAAAACTCCTGTATCTCCAAAACAATTCTATAAAATTCCATGAAATTTGTAACACTTATGGCATAAGCTCTTAATAATGGAGCAAACTGCAGAGTTTAAGATAATTACATTTAATCACATTTGATATATGTCTCTTTAGTTTAGAATAAAGAGTAATTTTGACGAAAAATCATTAACGGCAAGTTCAAATGCTTATAAAACATTTATTTTGGAAAATATTTTTCATCCTGCTGATTATGACACTTCGGTTGGATCAAAAAATGTATCAATGCAAATAAAATTAAATTTTGTTATTATATTTTTTAAAATTATAAATTTAATAAATTATATTTTTTATGCTCCTTTTATTAAATTTAATTTTTAAAAAAAATTTTTAAAAATATTTTTTTTTTCAAAAACAGGGTGATGCAAGGTATTTATTTCATACTTATAACTTTGTATGCCTATTTATATTCTTTAAGACAATACAATTCTTCTGAAAATCAATTTTTGAAAAATTGTTCTTCAAATTTAGTTGGGTGTCATAAGGATTTGGCAGTCGTTTTTCTACAAAATTACTAGATAAATCACTGGATCATGCGCGTAATTATATACTTTAATTGACCTGTGTGATCAGTTTTCTCATTGTTCGCTCGAACGCGCACGCACACACACCTGAATATATAAATATACACTCACTTCCAAAAGTTTAAGCACGGAGAGGAAAATACTAATTTCCGAAAGCCAATCAGATTTGAAGAGGATGCAATTCGCCGCAAAGGTAGATGGAAGTATGCAAATATGTTAGGTAACAGCCATCGTGCTTTCATGTCAAGAAATATGCAAAAAGGGCAGTCTTATAAGAAGCCAGCTTTATGACGGGTTACAGAAGTTGATTGTAAGAGCTGATGGAAGGTGTTTAAAACTTTCGTACAATTTGTTTCAAGACATACGTGTTTCTATGACTTCCAGAATACGAATGGCAGATTCTGAGCGCTGGCGTGCTGTGGGGTGCATTGAAGCAGGACAGTCGATCATAGATGTTGCTGTTTTCTTCGGCGTTTATCATTCTGTAATTTCACGTTTATGGAAACAATTCAAACCACACAGACAGTTGTCCGAAGGCCCGTAGGTGGTCGCCCAAGGGTTACAACCCCCGCGGAAGATCGATATATTGCTATTGTAGCCAAGCAGAATCGCACAGCGACGTGTGACGACCACACGTGTGA
>BMAO01000873.1:0-29534 GCA_019973975.1 Trichonephila clavata
CAGATATTAGTCACACAGAACAAATAAACTTTTTTATTAGATGAGTGAGCAATACTGATTGTAAGGTATATATTTAAGGAAACCAGGACATCATATGCTTTCAAAAAATCGATTTTTCAATTTTAATTCTAAAAAATAGTGCATATTTTTCTGAACCTAAAAATGTATAAAACTTATATGTTTGTTGATAAAATAGCCCTAATATATGAAAAATAAAAATGCAAATAAATGACCACGCCCCTTTTGACCCTTAGTTCTTTCACTTTTTCTCAAAAGTATAATTTTTTTTTTGTAGTTAGGTACATTTTTTAAAAAAAAAACTATTGCACTATAAGATTCCAGATTTTTTATGCTTCTATACAAGATGCCTATGCATATAGTGAACCTAATTTTTTTCTATTAAAATAGTGCTTAAATTTTTAAAAATAGTCTTATGCATAAAAAAGCAAAAAAAAAAAAAAAAAAAAAAAAAAATAGAAATTTTTTTCCAAATTTTAAAATTTTTTAAAAGAAACTATACTAAATTTTCATTAAGAAAAAAATAGGTTCACTGTCTTTTGTGTATTGTTTTATATATGTGTAAAAATATTTGCATAAAAAAAGATACTTTTTTAAAAAATGGTACCTAAACATAAGTATGTATTATGAGTTCTCAAAAATTATGTATTACTTAAATTAAGCAGGAAAAAAAAACCTTTTGAACTTAAAAGTTATTTTTGTAGTTCTACAGAATAATTAAATTATCTTTATTAAGAACTTAAAATATCTAAGCTCTATTGAAAATTTTAAAAGATATATCTCATAAACAAAGGGTCTTAATTTTGGCATTTTACATTTCCGAGCATGTCCTGGTTCCCTTAAGAATTTCTTCAAGTAGTTCTTAGAAAACCTACACAAGAAAGGCTTTCAGATATAACCACATTATTGAATCAGAAATCTCTGAGAAAATTGATTCACCAAAATTATTAACGAATTTGCTTCTCAGAAATCCAGAAGTTATTTTATAATTAATTATTAAGTAGTCTTTGTAGAAGGACTGATTTATATACTTTTCGTTTCACGAGATTTATGCTTTAGAACTTTTTATTAGATTATATTTTCTGAGTAAATGTTGTTGTTTTGCTTTTTTAATTATAAAATGTCTATTTTTATTTCAAAGGTACTTGTAATAATTTTGTTTGTTTATTATTTTGTTAAAGTATTTTGTCGCGATCATAACCCATTTGCTGACCAAAAAAATAAAGTTTTGCAATTCAAATGTTTGCATTTTTATTAATATTTTACTTTTTACTCCTATACAGATAGATGAGTTTATAACCTCAATATATAAGCATTAAAAAATTAAAAAATTAAATTTTCAAGCATTATAATAAGTAATCGTCAGTAAATATATAAGTATTAGCCAAAATATGAAAATTCTCTAGCGGGGCGGCACATTAGATCTCCGCATGCTGGCGGCTGACACCCTAGGATAGGACCTGGGGAAAGCATCGAAATTTTAAATAAGTTTTTCAAACTTCTAATGCATGTTTTTGAAACATTTTTAACAATGTGCATAGAAGATGATCTGTAGATTTCAAATTCAGGATTTTATATTATTTATTTCAGTATCTTTTCGAAAATACCTTGTTAATTTTTTAGCTCAAAGTATAATGGGACTTTGCTATAACTGGAAGAAAGGGTACTAATGACTGCAGCGCCCCCATAGCAAGCTTTACGTTAGAACTTGTCCATAATGAGCACTAGCTCTATAGTACATCTATGTCCGCGTCAAATACTAGTACAATTATGGCTTCTAAATTGAGAAGTGTAGATTGAAGTATTTAATTGGTAAAAAATCTCACGAAATTATCAGAAGCAAACTCCCATTTACCACAGCAAATACTATCTGTTATTTTATACATCACAGGAACCTAATAACTATACCCGAAAAAAAGTTTTTAGTAGTGATCGTATTTGTCGTTCTCGAGAGAAAGGCATGGATTATAAAACAAGAACGACACCTCATCCAATGGCGTAACGGAGAACATTAGCCCCCCCCCTTGCAAAGTCAGGTTTTGGGCCCCCTAGAACCCTTCCCCCCGCAATGCGGGGGTGTACGTTACGTCACTAACCTCATCGTAAAAAAGTAGTACACTTGAAAGCTCAATTTTTAAAAAAATATGCCCGCCAGGAACACATGAAGAACACGAACGTTTGTATTAGATTTAAGTAATTTAAACACTACTCATATTAATGCTTTGGAATTTATAAAAGACAGAAACTTTTACTGAATTAATAAAAGCAGGGGCAGAATGTGATGCCCAATATTATTTAAGGGTATTGTTGAGAGTCAGCGTGTATGAAAATATATTGATTAAGGCTCATTGTAGTTTTGAGATCGCTGCAGTACCAGTTTATCCATTGGGCGCTTGAGGCGGGCACCCAGGGACCGGATTAGCTGAACTTCAGAATTTCTAGTTATAAATTTCGAATTGCCGGTGCAAAAGGGGCCTGTAAATCTTCTGCGCCTAAGGCCTGAAATGAGTTTAAATCGGCAGTGGATCGCTGGTTATTACACGGGTTCATAAAAAAAAATCATCAGTTGTCCAGGATATTTGCAATCAATCTAGTCCTTTATAAACAGTTACCCAGACTTTTCTAGAGGAAAACTTTGATACTCAGATCTGAAACACATAAAAAAACGAATAAACAAGGGATTAACGAAAGTACTTGATCGATGCTGCCTTACTCAAAGAAAGGCTGTTATTTTCGCAAGAGTAGCTGAATTTCTAAGGTAGAATGATCGAACAAAACAAGATTAGAATTTATCGGGCTACTAAAGATTACTAAAATAAAAAATTATTAAACAAATGAAAATAATTTTATATCCGTTCCAAGGACGTCTTAAGACCCTTTGAGGCCTGGGCCCAGAGAGATCTTGAGATTTTTTGAGGCCCTGGGCCCCTATTCAAAAGTAGACCCAACCTGAGATCTTTAAAAGTGACAGAATATAGCATGCATTGTCAAATTCTCGTTCAAATGGTAATTTGAAACAAATAAATGTGCACAACTTACCATCTCAAAAACCTAATCGCAAACCAGTTCGACTCATGGCCGCATTTCTACTAAATCAGTTGAATGGTTGTTTATGGTATTAGGTCTAGGCTTAGATATAAAAAACGCTCATCACATGATAATACAGTCCTACCACTTTTGCCAGTTGGCATGCAGTTTGAAATTCCCTGTTTTTTCGGATACTATGTATGGGAATAATATTTTACCAATAAAATTATCCGGATCGTGATCTTATTAAGACAAGAGTCGAGAACAAAACGAGGCCCCATCGAGGATGAGGCCCTCATCCACTTGGCCCGTGCCTTAAGACGTCCCTGATCCGTTCATTGGGATGTAAGACTTGCCTTAAATGTGAGAGATTTAATAAGAGAAATAGTATTTATCATTGTTACATAAAAAAAGCAAAAAAAAAAAAAAGTTAAAGGAATTAGTAAACTTCTCAGGGAAGGAGCAAGCTATTGCTATCGTGAGAGTTGAAAAGATTGCGAATTGGAAGATAAAGTTCATTTCCCCTTTCTGACGCACCAGTTCCAAAACTGGCCATTTTAATGCAGTAGTTACATCAGTAGACCAGTATGCAAATCGAACAGTGATATATTTTCTCTATTGTCACAATATCTACGAATACCACGAAGTGTTTTCGAATATTATTATTTTAAGTAGCCAGAAGTTCAGATATTCTTTCCTTCAGAGAAAATGCAACAATTTAGGAAAAGAAAATTATATGGATTCACATAAATACTTTAACGAAATATTGTGAAATATCAAATTTATTTTAATGTGCTGAAAAATGAAAAGTTTTGATTACGATTATCGGAAGGTTCAAGAAAAGGGCTAAATTCATGACGGTCACATGATAAAAAAAATCACGTGTTCTCCCAGTTTGTAAAATTCAGATAAATTTCAGATTTGATAAAAATGTTCGAATATTAAGATTCTTCAAAAAGTTTTAATCAAGTGCCTTTGGTTTATCATTTTGTGTTATTATTGTTTACAAATATGTATTTTTCAAAAGAACGTTTCTGTGAAAAGCAAAAATTGGCAACAGCGAAACATATTAACAGATTGGCTGTAAACACGTGATTGCAGTTCATGATGTGATTAAAACGACACACAAATTTCGCCCATTATGTACTATTTTTATTTGGCAGAGCTCAGACCATCTAGGGTTTTACATCATGCTACTGCAAAGGCAATACTGTTTTTAAAGTGCGTTTATTCAGTCAGAAAACGGCTTTAACTCATGTTAATTTACGTTTCGTTTTTGCAACGTCACAAATAACTATTTACTTTTTGTCTCAACAGATGGAGCCACATGACAAATGGATCAACTGTTCCACAAAAAAAAAAGACTCGCAATATTTTTTCTTTGACGCCCATCCGGTATAGTGGTCAGTGAAGCTGACTGCGGTGCCGTAAGGACTGGGTTCGAATCCCGGAGAAGGCATGGATGTTTGTGTTGTAATCCTTTCTTCTGTCTGTGTTGTATGCCACCCGTGTTATAGATTGCGTGGTGCACGGGGTTTATAAATGTTAAAAAAAATATTTTTCTTTCATAATTTAAAGAATTTATCTCTTCAATAAATACTCACTCACACACAATTTCTATTGCTCTAGGTTAACTTTATTCGTATAACTAACCTCTGAATGCAATAATGGGTAAGTGAAAGCTATAACCAGGAAAATCAAACCATCATGATAGGAGGTAAAGTTTCCTTATGGAAACGACTACAGTAGAACGTAGTTTATCGGAACCAATTGGGACCGGACACTGTTCGGATTACCGAAAACCGAATGCGATCCATGCAGAAAATGAAACCGGACACTATACGAATATTGAAAATCATCACATACGGGAAACGTACTTGGAAAGAAAAGCAAAATGTAGCAATTTTATCTTTATTGTGGAAAATAATCACTATTTTTCGCTGTACCATTGTACACCTTCATTTTTTCGCTGCAAGGTCTCTGATTCTTTTTAGCAGCAGTAGTTGAGTAGGACAGCACTTTGATTGTGTTGCTAGTACCACTCCATAGGTGTCGCTAACGCAGCAAAAGCGTCAGCATTTGATGGACCCTTGCTACTTTCGTTGTTGTTGTACCTGTCTTCATCCATTTCATCGTCGACAGGGTCGGATTCTTCTTGCACGGAAATCACAATCTCGTCATCATTTAGCATTTGAAATCCAGTCTTCTGCATTGCATGCCCTCCAGGTTTCTGCATCAACAAAACTCAACAAAAGAGCGCGTATACACCCCCTTGCTTGGAAACAAACTGACCTAATATTCCATGCAGATGTTTACCAAATCACGCAACTGAAATTTCCCAAATATGCCTCACTTTGGGTTTTCCCTTCACCTTTGGTCTTACGCGAAACAACTGTTGATTATTGTACGGTTCGAAAACTTATCCGGACTTTGGTCCGGATATTTAACGCTCCGGATAATAAACGTTCGGGTAAATGACGTTCTACTATACTCTTGCCAACCATTTTAACCCATTTCATCTTTCTCTACAAATAGAAAAGACGCGTGTAGTTGATGTTCCTTATTTTCTGCTGCATGTGAGTTTCCTGCATACCTTGCATGATCGAACAAAAATATATACTGGATTATTATTCAATATGTAGTGACTGTATGTAACAATATTGACGTGATTCTGAACACAATCGCTCGAAATAAGTTTCGTCTTAAGAAAGAGACCATTGTATTTCAAAGAAATTTGAGGTTTACTTTTTTTTTAAAGAATACGCAATTTGATTTTAATAATGATTTATAAAATAGATTTTATTTTTAGATTTTTATTTATCTTGAGGAGAATGTTACTTAAAATTATGTTATTTAATTTCCTAACAAAATAAAAATATCGATTATTTAGTTAATTTTAAAATGTAAGAAGTTCTCAAATTTAAAGAATTATTTTTGGCATTGTAAAAGTCGAGTGGTCATGGCCGTCAAATAGTGGATGGCGTTGTCGGATCATGGGTTTGATTCCTGATACCATTGAAAATCCGCCATAAAAATCCGCTACTGCACGTTAAATGTATCGACGCTCAAAATCCTTACAACAATGTAATGTGGATGTTTGAAAAAGGAGATGCCAGCTCAGGTGTCGTCCTCACCACTTGAAATCTTCATCACAGTTAAAAATTACCAGTCCGTCGCCAATAATCTCTGTATTTCTCTGGAATGTTGTTAAAAATTTAAGTCAAAACAGCATTCTGAAAATTTTACTACAGGAAGGGAAAAAAGTGCAAAATTACTTTATGATAGTTTTTCAAATTGTGTTAATAGGAATACTGTGGTGAAAGAATGAGTTTAACAAAATCATATATGAATTTTAAAATTACACCATAACTTAAATAAAAATATTTTTTAAAAAATTCTTATTCGTTGATTTGAGGTAGAACTCTACATTGCGTGTACGTACGAAGGCGGCATTTTTTTTTTCTCGCTCTGTATAAACATTAAGATTTTTTTAAGCGACGAGGGTAAATATTCTCCGTGAAGAAAAAATCCGCCATGTGTGCCACCCCAAATGCCGAGAGAATCATTTTCCTCAATCCTTTAATTTTCCTTCTCGGTCGTAACTACATCATAATTACGCTAATGTCTGGAAAATTCATCCGTTTTAAGTCTTGTTTGGTTAGTTCTTCAACAAGAAAATTTCATCCGTAGAGTTCGCAACAACTCCTCTCCCGTGAGTTGCAGCAAATATAAAAATAGAAGTGTCTTGTAATTGACACTGAAAAATTCTTTTCTAGTTCAGCTGATAAGAGGACGCTTCGGCTGATTTACTGGCTAATACATCTTTCCATCAATTATCTCAAATCCAACTAAATTTCATTTTTTAAAACAATAATTGGCATTATTTATAGGCATACCTAATATATAATTTTTATTGTTAAAAATGAATTCAATTTGAATATTTTATAGATTTAAAAAAATAAAATATTAAGAACACTTTAATTAAAAAAAAGCTAATATATTTTTCACAAAAATATCATCTAATTTTAATTAACAAAAATCTATCTGAATAATAAATACCTTTTATTGACATTAAAAATGTATTTACGAAATTGAGGAATAATAGAAAATTTCAAATGTAAGTGGTTAGATTACAGTTATAATCTGCAAAACATAATAGTAATAAAAACAATGCAATAAAACAGAGTGACTTTAGAGATATTTCAACTTTAGAAAGAAGACGCATCATAAAAAATATACAGGAAACAGATTCGCCAGTACGAGACCAACATCACCTTAAAAAATCGCCCAATTAAAAGCTGACCAAACGCCCATTAACTAGAAATTGGCCTAATTATTTTTTAAAAAAAAGAAAACAACTCTATTAGCTTCTTTTAAAAATTCATCTTAAATCCATACATCAATGAATGATGATTTCATTTATGGGAATGATGCATTTTACTCTGAAATGGACGTAGACAAGAGATATTTTATCCAATGGGGCTGCGGATTGGTATTTTTAAAATTGCAGACCTAGTACATCCCCAGGAGCTGGTATCACTCTTTTAGTGCGGCGCCATGTAGATGGATACCAATCACCGCAGGTAATTTTGGCGCCCAGTTTCCTCCACAGAGGGAGGCACCTGAGCTCTGACGATGTGAACCTGTACTAGGATTTACTTTTGCCGAGAGCGCCCAAGCCAAACAGACACTCTAGGGATCTTTTACATGCCGTATAATCATACGACATGGCCGCAGTCAATTTTCTGCATCACGAAAATCCATCGACTTGGGCCGGGGTCGAACCCGCAACATTGGGTGCAGAAGACTAGCGATAAATCAAACACGGCACCCGGCCGTGGCACGGCAAGAGATATTGAAAGCAAAAACTTCATACCATATACTCAAGTATTAAAACTTTTAAAAAATAATTTAACCTTTTCAATCAATATCAAAAATTTCTTCAAAAATACAATTAACATGTTTTAAAGCTAGTGTAGCAGAAAAGTTAAATACTCATGGTCATCATATGATCATGATTATTTTGATTATTCATGATCATATGAATTAATATGAGTATATAAATATGGTCACATTAAAATTTGGCTGTCGTGATTATGAAGCAATATACAAATTACATTTTGTCGTAAAAACACAACATATTTTTTTCATTCAAAAAATATTCGTAACTTACTGGTATTGAGCCTCATATGTGCAGCAGCTAGTCTTAAAACGCTGACCTTATCTACAGGTTTTGTTGAATTCTTTATCATGGGCACTAACGATGCTAGTTCAGAAATATATCCATTCAATCTGTCACGCCGCTGTTTCTCTGCTTGGTTCCGCTGAAGTCTAACACCCTTGCTGTAAAAACAAAAAGAAAGAATAGAAAAATAGTTTCAAATATGATAAAGAAATAAACACCCATAAAATTTTATTCTAACTTAAATTCGAAAATAAAATGAAATTTATGGAAAAAAATGAGTTTTTAAATATATATATATAATGATTGTGTCATATATTTTTCTATATTTAAAATTTTGTTCACATATCCTCCCTCCTCAGATATCAGTACAATTATATAATACAGATCAGCTTTTAGAAACATGTTAAAATGCATTGATGTGTCGTACAGGTGGTTATCAAAATAATGGACACACCTGTGAATAAAGAATGCGCTTCGTAAGCATTAAAATATAATAATAGCTACCGTTTTTTTTTTTTTTTTAAATAGAAATCTAAATTTTTTGGTAGTATGTGGTAGTTTTATTAAAGTTCTTAAGTCTTAGATTTTTTTTTTCAAAAGCTTAAAATGTCGGACTTCTTAGATTTTTAAAGAGGCCAAATTGTAGGAACTCGTCTAGCTGGAGCACGCGCGTCTGAAACATCCCAACTTTTAGGCATTTCTAAAGATACGGTGTCTAAAAAGACAGCATACAAACAACGCGCAAGACACGTTCGGCAAAGCAAAATCGTGAACGGAAATATATGCTCAGTGAAAGAGACCGATGGGTATTGAAGCGGATTCTTATGTATAAAAAGTGAACAACTGCAGCTAAAATGACTGTAGAGCTCAATCAGCATCTGGATTCTCCAGTGTCAATGATTACAGTTATATATAGAAGGCACCGTTATAAACATTTACGGCAGTGCAGCATTCCCAAGCCACTTGTCACAGACGTTAATGCCAAACGCTGTCTTCAGTGGTGTCACACTCACAAAACCTGATCCATTGAAAAGTAAAAGAAAGTAATATGGTCTGACAAATCATATTTCACACTTTACCCTACAACAGGATGGGTGCCCGTTTGAAGGACACTTGCACAAGCGTATGATCGTGTTTGTCTCCTTCCAACTGTCAAGCATGGAGGTGGATCTGTCATGATTTGGTTAGCCATGTTGGGATTTTCTGCTAGTTAGCGAAGCTAGCAGCGAAGTTAAGCCTTATTCGACGCCATGTACGTTAAGTCTAATAGAGTATTCAGATAACCACTAAGTTCGCCGAACACAGTCTTGCCTAGATCTGCAACTGCAATCTCTCCTTACTTTTCGCCAACATCGTCAAGAAGACCTCGCCCATATCAAAGAAATCTCCAAGCTCATTTCGCTAATTAAAACAATAAAAGATACTTACGTGTTATCGATTTCTGCATCGCGGCGGGAGAGTGGACCTGGGCGGAATGAGTGAAGTACGACGGGAGTGTATTCTCCTGGTAGGGTCACCCAAGGCGTGAAGGCCATTCTAATATGCTCAGCTAAATGCACGCAGGCATGAAGCAAAGTCAGATTTCAACCTTTGGTACCTCAAGGTCTTGGACCTCATGAAGCTGCATCTCTCACCCTTTATCATGACTCGTTTGTTAGAGAACTATGAACATACTGCATCGTCCGTCGCGCATGATAAAAAGGGACGTGTTCGGAGAGTTAGTAGAGGCTTCCGTCCGAAAAGTAAGCTACAGTCTACTTCTTTTTCTTCTGGCAGGAGCCAATTGAAAATATTGCAATGTAATATGAATGGATTATGCACGTCAGCTACAAGAGTAAAACTTGATCAATTGCTAGACTTGGCAAATCGGGATCACCCTCATATAATCGCAATACAAGAGACAAAACTGAAGACCACTTACAACCTTAAGCTCTTCGAGAGAGTATTGTATTCTTCGTAAAGATAAACTTAATAAAGGAGGTGGTGGTTTAATGTTTCTTATTAGAAACACTAATTTCGAATGTGTTAAACTTCCTCCTTTTAGTGACACTGAGCTTGAAGTGCAAGCTATTAAAATTAAAGTTAAATGGAATAACAAATATCTTACTATATATAATGCTTATCAGCCCCATGGCAATAGTGGAATTTCATCAGATACTTTGATTCCAATGTTCACTGATTCTTCATTTATTTTGGATGATTTTAACGCTAAGCATCCTTTTTGGGGAAGCTCAGTTGCTAATCTTCGAGTCACACAACTTTCAAACCTGCTGGATGACCATGTTTTTTGTGTCCTAAATGAGGGGACACCAACTTACTGTTCTCATAGCTATGATTGTCGGGATTCTTTAGATGTTGGGTTTGCACACAAGTCCAGTTATCTTCACAAATTGCAGCTGGAGTGTGCTGGACTCGTTTGAAAATGATCACTCACCTGTCCTTATTGAGCTTAGTCACACTCACAACCCCCCCCCCCAATAGCAAAAATGCCCTTTTCAGGAATTTTAAAAAAGCTAACTGGGGGCCTTACAAATACCTTTTGGATAATTTGATATCTGGGGGTGTGTCCTTCTGTGATCTTGGCAGTAAATGGTGGTTTTTCAAGGATTAGGTATTAAGAGCCGCTTACATGGCCATTCCCAGAGGCAATAGGAAAAAGTATAAGCCTAACTTTATTCATAATAGTGAGGCTCTTTTGCCTCTTTTACATCAGAGAAATTACCTGTAGGGAACTTTCATGTCCTCTCCGTCTCCCGACGCTATGTCTGCCTTAAATCTGATCAATTCAAAAATTAAACAGCTGTATTCGGTAATCAGAAGAGAACGTTGGAATAGCCTGTGTGAAGGACTTGACTCACGTAGTCCTAACACAAAACTCTGGAACTTGGTAAAGAACATAGATAGAATGCAGCCTCAGGTTAAAAAGACAAATACCCTTAACCATTCCGGCGACTCTTTATTCAGTGACAATGAGGCTGCGAAATTGTTGGGGAGACATTATCAGAAAAAGAGTAGACTTTCTCTTAACTCTGAAGACACACTGATAGCAAAACCAGCGAGAAATTTTATTCATTAAAGCCACTGTAATCCCGGTGGATGCAATTCCATTTTTTAACATGGATTTTGCAATGATAGATTTGGAAATTTCTTTCCAGGAATTGGATTTTAACAAATCGCCTGGCATGGATGGAATACATGGTCAAATGTTAGTCAACTTGAATCGACTGAGCAAATGTTTTCTCCTTGATATTTTTAATACTTCTTGGAGCGCTGGAAAACTCCCTAGGGATTGGAAAGAAGTCCCCGTCATACCTATTAGAAAACATGACAAACTGGCTAATAACCCCAACAGTTATAGATCAATCGCACTTACCAGCATCTCAAACAAACTCATGGAGAGGATTATCCTGTGTAGACTTTTTACTTTTCTTGACGAAAACAACTTAATACCTCCCGACCAGTTTGGTTTTAGGAAAGGTCACTGCACAATGGATCATGTCTTATGTTATTAGACGATTAGGATGCCAATAATCTCAGACCCACAAATTACACAGTAGCTGCCTTTCTTGATCTATCGAAAGCCTTCGACAGGGTTTGGAAATACAAACTTTACAGCACTTTCAAAATCAGGGGAAGAATTCTATCCTGGCTTGTTGACTTCCTAAGAGCCAGATATATTAGAAATAAGTTTAAAGACAGACACCGTATCGAGAAAATTAAGGTTGAGTCAGGGATCCAAGGATCTAAGCTCAGTCCTACTTTGTTTTCCTTATTTATCACCAGAATTGAGACTAAAGCCGATTCTGATCACTGTATGGGATTGTATGCAGATGATATAATAATCTGGAGCAGTAAAAAAGTTTAATTATATATATATATATTGCTCAGAACAAAATTAATTCTTTCCTCCTTCGGAATGAAAAGTTTGTTGCAGAGCATAAAATCGTTTTTAATCCATCAAAGTCTGTACCAGCCGCCCATCCGGTATAGTGGTCAGTGAAGCTGACTGCGGTGCCGCAGGGACTGGGTTCGAATCCCGGAGAAGGCATGGACGTTTGTGTTGTAATCCTTTCTTCTGTCTGTGTTGTTTACCCCCGTGTTATACGTTCGGTGGTGCACGGGGTTTATAAATGTTAAAAAAAAAAAAAAGTCTGTACCAAGTACTTTTTTACAACCAACAGGCATCTTTTCAACTATTAGCCTTATATTTATTTACTGGGTAGTCGACTGCATCGTGAAAAACATCCTAAATACAGTCGACTCTCGCTAATTCGAACTTTCGATAATACGAATCTCTCGCTAATTCGAAGTATATGCTCAGTCCCTAGAAAAACTCTTGGTATTTCGAACTAAAGCCATACATTTTGGTACACTCAATATTTAGAAGTAAAATCTGTGGCTGGCCAGATTATAACACGTAATAATTGAAGATATAAAGCTCTCGACAATTCGAACACTTACTATCTAGAGTCCTATAGCAAAAAGGTTGGAGCTTACATGTTTTGTGCTGTATTGTCTCTGCGTGTCTTCCCTGTAACGTAGCCCCTTTGATGACCACCTATCTTCTACCCATTCTTTGTGTTTCTCAGTTCCTCAGGCGAAAAGACACTTTTATTGCTTTCTTTCTTCAAGTGGACAGTCTTGGCCGTACCTGTTGTCAGTCGTCCATATCGTTTTACACTTGGCCTTGCCACTCATGTGTTCAGAAAGGATGGTCCGCTATTGTGATTCGAAAGATTGTGTTTTTTGCGTTGTACTGACATAACTATTTATGGCTCATCTGTATGACTTGTAGCATGTGACACCAAATGGAGCATGGGCAGCAATGGACCCTGCCATGAAGTACCAATATAGTTGAGGACAGTGTCTGAGGGAACCGGGTGCGAAACGATTTTATTTCCAACTAGCTGTTACCCGCCCGCTTCGCTGGGAATTTCATGATGTTTTATAAATTTTTCTGCTTATATATATGTATAAAATATTGATATCTAAGTCCTGCATTAAGAATTCGATTGTATTGAAAAATATACTTATACCTGTAACTGTCGCCTGTTGATAAAAAAAAAGGGGCAGAACTCATCTAATTTGTGTTTTCTAAAAATCTCTAAAATTGAAGTATAGTATGATGTTTGCTCTTTCGTAACCCAAAAACCAAGTGAATTCCCGCAAAACCAATTTTCGGTGGATCTCTACTCAGTAAATTGAACATGCAAGCCAAATTTCAAGTCTAAATCTAACAGAAAAAAAACAAAAGTTTTACTATCAATATCCCCGTAATAACGTTGAGAGCCGTTTTCCAAAATAACCGCTCTTAGCGGATTTCAATTCAACAAAAGAAAAATGCAAACCAAATTTCATTATTATAGTCCTTGTAGCTCGAAAAAAGTAATTTTTTTTGGTCAATACGTCCAAGTAACCCCCTGCACCCCCCCCCAGAACTTGATTTGCTTAAAATACATTCTTAGTGGATCCCTATTCAACAAAAGAAACATGCTTAACAAATTTCAAGTATATGGGTCTAACAATTAAAAACAGGTATTTTATTCTGTAACTCCTCTTGACCCCTCGCAACCCTCCTTGGGGGTCAATTTTTGTTTTACTTTTTGTTAGAGGAACTCTATTTCATGAAAGGAACATGCCTACCAATTTTCAAGCAGGATGATCAAATAGTTTAAAATGGAAATATTTATCAATTACGTCTCTTAATCTCCCGAAATTAAACTTGGTAGTTGATATTCGCGAAACCCATTTTGTAGCGGTTCTCTACTTTACGAAAGGAATCTGCTTATCAAATTTCAAGACTGTACGTCTAATAGTTTAAAAATGGGGATAATTATCTATAACGCCACTTATCGCAACGCCACTTCTGGGTCTGTTTTCAGAAAACCAATTTTGCAGGGGAATTGCACACTATGAAAGGAATCTGCTTAGCAAAATTTGAAGACTGTGCGTTTAATAAATTAAAAATGCAAAAAAATTTATCAATAACGCCCCTTGAACCCCCGCAACGCGGCCTAGGGGTCGATTTTCACAAAACACATTTTGTAGTGTATCTCTACCCTATGAGAGGAATCTGCTTACCAAATTTCAAACTGCGCGTCTAATAGTTTAAAAATAGAAATAATTATTTATATCTGCCCTTAACACCCCGCAACACCCCTTGGGGTCAATTTTCCCCAAACCTGTTTTGTAGCGGATATTTACTCCATGAAAGAAACATTCCTTCAAATTTTCAAGCAGGGAGGTGAAGTAGTTTAAAAACGAAAATATTTATCTAGTACGCCACTAAATCCCCCACAACGCCATTTAGAGGTCTGTTTTCACAAAACCTTCTTATTGCTGATCTCTACTCTATAAAAGAAATCTACTTATCAAATATAAAGACTGTGCGTCTAATAGTTTAAAAATGAAAATAATTATCTATAACGCCCCTTAAGTCCCGTAACACCACTTAAGGGCAATTTTCACGAAACCCATTTTGTAGCGTATCTCTACCCTATGAGAGGAATCTACTTACTAAGTTTCAAGACTGTACGTCTAATAACTTAAAAGTCGGAATTTCTAACGCTCCTTAAACCCCCGCCCCCGCAAACAATTGCTGCTAATTTGAAACTATAAACAGACACTTCAATTTTATTTATTTGCATAGATATAGATTGGGATTATAATAACTATTGTTTAAATGTGACTAAAAATGTAAATAAAAAAAAGAAAGGGTTAAAACTAACCGTAAAACTTATCAATTTATTGTTTCTTGCATTGCTTTTTGCTTACGAAGCCTTGATTTATTATTCTTAAAAGTGCATCCGAAACAGCCGATGCTCTACTTAACTGAACAGTGAGATAACTATCATAAAAAAAAATTATGGCACATGTCAGCGTATTATCATGTGCGCGTAACACTATTATGTCTCATGAAGAGCATCGGTCGCCAGTAACCAAAACAACGACTTCATTAGCTCAGCTTGGCGTTCATCTTGGCATTCAGTTTCACGTTCACCCGTATAGTTTCCGTTCCCGTAAGAATACGGGAATAAAATATAGCCTATGTTACTCCCGTTAATGTAGCTTTCCATTAGTGAAAGAATTTTTAAAATCGCACCAGCCGTTTCCGAGATTAGCCGGAACAAACAGACAGACAGACAGACAAAAATTTTAAAAATTGGTTTTTTGTTATGAGTACCGTATATACTTTTAGTGCATTAAGTAAAAAGCTGCTAATTTGAAATTACAAACAGACACTTCAATTTTATTTATTTGTATAGATGACGAATGGAAGAGATTTGGTAGGGCGTGAAAGAGAATTACTACATAATGTATTATTTTAATACATGACTTTTAACTTCTGTCTAACATTTATGCTGTATAATATGTACTTTTTAAAAATATTTTAAAGTAATTTTATATATATGTACAATTGTTGGTTTATTACATAGTTTAAAATTTAAATGTGTTAGAAAAAAAATTCAGGAGTTTTTTCTTACCCTCTTGACAATTCGAAGTTTTTTATTGGTCCCTTCGAATTATCGAGAGTAGGCTGTATCTGGGATTCATCCTAGATTAGGAGATTCTTGATCATGCTCATATAAACAATTTGGTTTGTAGAAGCAAATAGCGACTGAAAATTTTAAAATATATTTTTGGCAGGGATTGGGGAGTGGATGCTCCGACCTTTCGAAACACATATATTGCTCTCATTCGACCTATCCTTGAATATTTTGTACAGGTTTATCAGGTTGCCTCTGCTAGCAACCTTGATAAATTAGAAAGGGTACAACTCTCTGCTGCCAGAGTCATCACTGGTTTCTGCAAAAGCTGCCCGAGGGATATCGTTTTGTATGAAGGTGACTTGCAACCTCTCAGATTACGAAGCAGATTCCTGTTGGCTAAATATTTTGCCAAGCTCATCAGTTATGGAGACCAGCACAGAACATCTTGTTATGTGCGCAGTTGGCACAACAATCGTCGCCTTAAGAGAGGAAGTCCGCTTAGCGCGCTATGCTGAAAGAGAGGGATGATTACATAATGAAGTAGAGTATGTCTCTCTGGCCCGCTGTACGGATGTTGCTGCATTGTTCTATGAACGGGTCTTTTTTAACATCCAATTATCCTCATACTCTAACAAGCTCACTCATCATCCAGAGTATTTTAGGCAATTTGCTTTGGAGACTATTCATAAAGTCCCGTGTGACGCATTACAATCAATACTGATGGCAATATGGGAGTAGGCACTGCTTCGGAAAGTGGAATTTTCATCAAAAAGGGGAATGGTATTAGGATTTGTAAGAGAAATCCTGACCTGCTCAGTATTTCAGGCAGAACTCTTAGCTATTGAGAAGGCTTTGAAATTTTGCTTTACTGAGAGTGTCAATACAGATATTTGAATATTGAGTGATAGCCGAAACTCTATTCAGCATCTATCTGAATGGTGAAGGCATGGTGACAGAACGACAACGAGTATTGTCCAGCTATTAAATAGCTTGAATGTCAACATTAAGATCTTTTTTCAGTGGGTATCATCGCACATGAATGTCTACGGGAATGAAATTGCAGATGGTTTGGCACATGAAGGCAGCCATAAAGATTTTACACATAGTGGCTACCTTAATTTTTCAGAAATTTCTACCCGGGTCAAACAAGATATCAGTTCCTCTTGGAGGCAGGCTTCCGTACATTAATGGTATGAAGGAAGCCGCACTGGTGCTGCTTTACTTGGGACAAGCCGTAGGCGAGATCAAACTACTCTTGTTAGGCTTCGCAGTGGACATACTCGAGCTCAACGGCATGTTGAAGGCCTTAAAGTTTACCCTCCTTGTCTGAATTGCAATGTGACCCAAGTCACTCCAGCCCACATCTTGGCTTGTATTGGTTGCCATAAGAGGCAGCTGCTCTTAAATCCTGCTACAGTTCTTCATTGTTTAAAAAAGCACGGGTTTATGGATTTGATATAGATGTTTCTGTCGATCAAGTGGGATAAGAAACAACAACACGTATTATCGTAATCTATTGGCCAGATTATATGAAACGAAGCACCTGGTTGCCAATTTAGCACGAACGACATATAGAAAATCGGGGGGGGGGGTGCCAACTTGGCGAGTTATTAATAGAGTTGGCGATAGTTGCGATAATATATAAGTACACAATAAAATTTCATCAGCCGTTGATGTTTTGAAATTTTTGGAACCGCATTTGCTTCATAACCTAAACATCGCCGAACCAAAAAAATGAATTGCGTCTTAGAAAACTATTACCAAATAGAAATTAAATTAATTTTACGCATTGTGGAGGGTATTAATGAAAGAAATAATGGTACTTACGTATTATCGCAACGATCGCCAAATCTATTAATAACTCACCAAGTTGGTAACACCAATTTCCTATGTGTTGCACGCGCTGAATTGGCAGCCAGATGCTTCGTTTCATATAATGTCGCCAATCGGTTGCAATAATACGTAAGTACCGAATAATGAAGGAACTTTAAATGAATTAAATATTCTTCGCATGCAGTCACCAAAAAATGATGGAACATTTTCTGATAAAAAACAGAACTATATTAATAGAAATTGAATTTCTTCGAAACAAGTAGAACTCTTAAGTAATCATTCTCCACTGACTTCTCCTCAAATTGATCCAAGTATTGTTGCTGTGTTCTCTCTACATTAATTGAAATGCAAAAAACAATTGTTGGATAGACAAACACATAAAAATGTAATCCAAGTCACATCAACCAATGACACTGCAAATTCAATTGAAATTTTTAAAGGCGACATCATAGCCGATGCCTTCGAATGGCTCAAGGAAGTTGAAAGAATTTCAACATTAGCCAACTGATCTAATGAACTAAACTAATACAATTTCTCGCCTCTCTGGATCTGCTAAAAATTGACAATTAACAACAGGAAAGAATTTCAATGATTAAACTGTTTAGAAAACTGCTCTCGCCTGAAGATTTAAAAGACGCATCTCAATGCAAAAAGTTTTAGCTCATCAAAGTGAACAAAAAAATGAAGCACAATGAAACTTTAGTTGATTATATGGTATTTACGTATTATCGCAACTTATTGGCGAGATTATACAAAACGAAGTACATGACTACCAATTCAGCGCGTACAACACATAGGAAATCGGGGTTGCTAACTTGGCAAGTTATTAGCAGAGGTGTCGATTGTAGCGATAACACGTAAATGCTGATTATATTTATGAAAAAGATGCCCCTCTGGAAAAAACTCCTTTCACAATTCTTCAGCAAGACCACATTTTAATGAGATTATAGGTAATGTTACTAAAGAAAAATGGCAAATTGCACAAACTACCCAAAATTTCAATTAAGTTTAAGAATTAATTGACAGAACAACAGCACTTGATGTTATTCGAAGTGTTAAACAAGAGAATAAGGAGCAATTCTCGAGACCTCAATTTAGATAGTTTAGCTCACATGATGAACCCACCCCACACCCCCACAATCCTACTATTGACAATATTCTAGATATTAACTGCTGGCGATGTGAACAGAAAGGTCATGCCTCTCATGTGTCATTTGCCACTTTCTCCTCGTGATTCATCGGTAGTTAGACAAAGTTAATTTCGAGAATTCAACAGTCAGGGGTATGCTCCTCTTTCCTCTTCTAGAGGATCAACAAATCATAGTAATATTACACAACGTGACACCACTAATCTGAACTCTTCAGATTTACGACGCAACAGTAATCGTAACACCAGGAAGATATGCGACTATAAACACAAGTAACTCTATAAATTGTGTTAAAACTCAAACAAATAAGAATGCATTGATACCTGTTATGATAAACAATAACATTAAAAGTAAAGCCTTCTGTGGTCCATGTCATGACATCACCATTCAACAGTCTTATTTTCCAGTTGATGCTGTTATCCACCCGTGGACTGATGGACAATTTCAGGTTATTGATTACAAAATAAATCCAATAGGTTGGATTTATTTGAACATGATTGTTAGTAACATAGAACAAATAATGCCTAAAGTTGAAATTTGCGCACAGCTTGCATTTTCTCTTATTTTGGTATTCGATTGGCAGCACCAAGTCCAAGCTAGATGCACTTACGAATCTAATGGGGCTACGTATTTATACTCCATCTTCTTTGCACTTGTTTTGATGCATGGATACGAGTGTATCCATGCATCCAAACCTAGTATTAACTGACTCGCTTCCAATAAAATCTCACTACAGCCTTTAGATTATGTGGTTTTTAGCCGATTTAACAACAAATATACTTCCATCTCAAGCCCAAATCATCCCAAAATCTGCAAAACTGTCAACAATTCAGCAACCCCGTACACCGCTAAGTCAAATTCAGGTTTAGGAGCAGTTTTATCTCAGGATCAAATTGGAAAGCGTCATGCCATCAAACATGCATCACGTACCTTAAACGATGCTGAAACACGCTACCACAGTAATGAACTGGGGTTTTATTGCTGTACATTAGTTGACCAGTTAAGAAAACTATACCATTAGCTTATACAATAGAATCCATTTGAATATTTCTTAAGTGTTGAATTAGAAAGTTATCTTTATTGATGGCAATTTTGAATAAATACACATCAGAGTCAGTGTCGTAACGCAGAATATTAGGTCCCCTTGCAAGGTCAGTTTGGAGGCCCCAAGCCATACTTGGAATCAGTCAAGTTTTGGGGTCCCCTAGAGTCCTGGGTCCCGCGCAATGTGGGATGTATGTCACGCCACCGATCAGAGTGATTTTGTGCACATATCTCATATCATAAGATATCTTATAAAAATCTCTCATTTGTAAAAAGGTTTTTAATTCAAATTTTCTTTAAGTACATAAAATTAATTACATATTAAAATTACATTATAAATATTAATGTACTTTTAGTCAAATCATCGAAGTTTGTAATACTTTGTTCGGTCATATAGGCTGGATACGCTATTATAATACACTGAATGAAAGTAAGTCTTATTAATCTATCTCTACGTGGCTAATTCGTACAGTGTGGAAATTTATTGCATGAAAATTATCTGTTGTTACCAAAACAAAATAAAACAAATAAAGCTTTTGATTAAAATGTGAAATTGTCGAATGAAATAAGAAAAATCTAATTTGTAAGATATCAAATCCTAATATTTCAGTACTTGAATTGATTGTTTCAGTTAGAACAATAAGAAAAATATTTTCATAAGTTGGAAAGATTGAAAATATTTAAGTATCGTTTCACAAGGAATATAAAATGTAGCTTTTAAAATTTAAGTATCAGAAACATTTTAACTAAAAATATAAATTATACAGACTGTACGAAAATTAATCCATCTTTACAAATCTACATCGAAATGAATACAAGTTTCAGTCAATTAAAAAATAGAAATTTCGTATCTGTTGTGACTAATAAACCTTAGCTATGAGCAAATTCCCTCTGTACCATTTATATTAACGGAAGTTTGTGCATCTCGATTTCATATGATAGAAGAAATATTTGTAAGAATAGAGAGAGAATGTGTCAACTTTTGTGAGACAATCTCAAAGGAGAACGCCATGTCAGTTCTTGTTTAAGAGCCATTAATTGATTATGAAAAGAGCTGATCGAGAAGAAAAAGCACAGAAGAAATAAGACACCCATAAAAAGATTTGTAGACATGTCATCCTTTTGATAAAACTGAGACATTTTTTTTTCATTATCAATTTTTGTAAACCTTCGTTCAAAAAGATGAGTTTTTAAATGTATCTTTCCAAAACATAAATTATATGTAATCTAATAAAGTCCCACTGAATTTTTAGAAATCAGAATCTAGAATACTGAAAATTAGATTGCACTCTCTCAGACACAAAAATAGACATATTGTGAATGTATATAATTGTTAAAAAAAAATCTTGCAACCATTTACACTAATTTCAGAGTTTCTTATATCAAATGAACTTTTGAATAAGGCTACGGTAGTAGCGAAAAAGTTATGGGCATGGACTTGTGACCGGTGTATCGTGGGTTCGAGTTCAGCTACCACTGAAGACCCGCCATGTTGATGGAGCTGATACACGTTAAATCTGTCACATTTGCTTCATTTTCCGCATTCATATAATTCTAATTTTATTTACTGATATTTGATCGTTTGGTATTATACGTTTTGAAGCAAAAATTGACATTCTTTTTGGAATGCATCTCGATATGAGAATTCTGCAGTTGAACACTAGAATTCGATATGTTTTTGACACGTAATATGAAAAAGGTGTTGCTTTTTACTAATTGGCTTCATTAGATTTTCGAATGAAAAGATTTTCTTCCAATGCTTTTACATGTGAACGCGTTCTTGTTTGATACGTCCTAGTTTTAATTTAAAAGTTTATTCTATTTCTAATTGATTATTTGTATCATATTTCGAACGATCGATCTAGTGAGTGAGTGAATATTAACGTCGCACTGTTCAGCTACACGAGGGCTTTTGGCGACGGACCGCGTAATTTTGAACCATGGTTAAGTGATGCGGACGACACCTGAGCTGGCACCTCCTCTCCTAACTACCACACCAACGGGAGGACGTTTGAGCTCTCGACAGATTTAACGTGCATCTCTCCCCTATACGGCGGGTGTTCAGTGGTATTGGGTTCGAACTCATGACACGCCAACCATGATCCGACACCTTGACTACTTGGCTACCGCGGCCACAATGATCGATCGAACAAATTGATCAAAGTTGCTCAGTCACGCATAATAAATCGCTTCGACTGTGCAGCAACATTGAAAGTCGAATAAATTTTTATGAAATACGGAATGTACTTGAAAAAATATCTAATTAAACCCGTCGCAAAAGAAATCGCCAAAAATAAATAAATAAATAAATAAGTACTATAGACGAGAACAGAATAATTTTTAAAATATCGTATATTTTCATTACAGAAAACGTATCAAAACTAAGGTCTATCAAATATTTTCAGTTTTTTTAACATAATGTGAATCACATGGAGAGTCTACTTATAAATTTTTTTTACCGCAATATTCATTGAAAAATGCAATTAAATTCATTCAAAAAATAAAAAAAGGAATTTTAATCAGCTCTTTTTCTTTTTTTCACAGGCGTTACACTCATGAATCCAAAATGATTTGCTTGGTAAAGCACTGTGTATTTGTAATTTAACTAAAATGAAAAATATATAGATTTTAGAGAAGTTATTCAAAATTAACAAAGAAAAAAAAAACTAAAAAAAAGCATGCAGTTTTGAATAAACACAGTTAATAGAAACGGACACTTAAAAGAAAACACTGACCTGAAAAAGAAAATTTAACTCTTATAGAAAAGATCACAAAGATAATTTTTAATTTTCATGTAGCATAAAAGGCAGTTTCGATCTACCATTATATATGAAGTAACAAAAATGCAATGCAATAATTTTTACTTGAGCTGAATGAGTTACTCAAAAAATGCCAAGTAATGCCCTATAAAGAAGTTGTATAAAAACACATAGAAATTAAGTCAAATAATTCATCCAACAAAATGGCACATTTTGTATTAATAAAAATATTTTAATGAAACTTTTATATAGCTGAAAATTCTAAAAGAAGATATTGAAATAAACATTTAGTCAGCACAAATTGTATCGCAATATTATCTTTATAATTTGCAGTTTTTTCCCCTTCATACACTTTCATATATTTATAACACTGAAATATATAATAATGTAAAATGAATTTTGTAGTTTAAATATGTCGTACTTCTGTGATAAAAACGTACAAGCTGTTTTTAATTATTCTGATATTATTTGAGGGAAAACACTGAGAAATCATTGATTATAAAACGTTAGAAACACTACAGGGAATAACTTTGCATCCTTATATGGATGCCAGTTAAGAATTAGTATAGTATTAAACTTTTCCGGATTAAATCAACGCTGCCTTTAAAAGCGGCAAAAATGGAACAGAAAACCCATTAACACAGCACTGATAATCCTGTAAACATAAAGTATTTAATGAAACCGACAACCAAGTAAAATTCTTGCTTTAGCTTCTTTACAGAGCCAGATCTAGGGTAATACGCAACAACGCAAGCGAAAAAAGAAATGTACGGATTTTCCTTTACGGAATTTCCCTTCCTTTCTTTCTTTTTAGCATTATTGAATTCAGAATGTATTGATTTTACAAGGGGAATGTACACGACTAAGGAAATTCATTTAGGACGAGATTTGGTGTAATAGTAGTATTCCTTTAGTGTGTTCAACCCACAATGTATTAACGCCGAATGGCCAGTCAATTCGGAGAAACTCATGCTTAGCTTTTATATAATTAAGTTTTAAATATCTCCGACAATGCAGTAGCATAGCCTTCTACTAGTGCACATGCCTTCTACCCAGGTGGATAGAGTTCGAATCACGTGTGATCATAGTCTTTTTTTCCCCAATCCATTTAATTATTTTTTAAAATTACATAAATTTCTATAAAATATATTATTAAATTACTTATTTTATAATTAATATAATAAAAATAATATATGTGTGTGTCTTTTTATATATTAACTAGCTGACCCGACCCGGCGTTGCACGGGCTTTTACCGAGGGTATAACTTAATCCCCATGTTAATTTCCCCCTTTCTTTCTGACGCTAGCACTTTTGTGTGGGTGTGACGCGTACGATGTGAGTGTATGGCCCGTGAGTGCGTGTCATGGCTTTCTCGTTTAACATTTTCCCTTCTCTTCACAAAATCAGCACTTCCAATATTATTTCTCGAAATTACTTTTACTTCTTTGTTTCTTTCCTCTCCGCTTAGCCCGGCGTTGCACGGGCTTTTACCAGTGAAAAACTTAATCCCATGGTAATTTCCTGTTTCCTCAGGATGATAGCACTTATGTGTGTGTATGCGCGATGTGAGTGATTTCTTTAACTATGACATTTAAACTCCCTTTTTCGAAATTTGTTCTTGCGTTGGTGTGGTGTGGTACTTAGGAGAGGTGGGTAAAAGCTTAGGTGTCGTCCTCATCACTTGACCATGGTTGAAAATTTCGAGGTCCGTCGCTAAAAACCCTCAAATAGGCGAACAGTGCGAATTTATAAATCACTCACCCACTTTCCAATTCTTTCGTTGCAATTTCTTAGTCCCCGGAAACGAAATGTAGCCTTTTTAAAATAGTTGTATGTTGAAAAAAGACAGAAAAGTAGAAATTTTTCAAATTACAAAATTTTACTACTATTTTAAATCTTGAAGTAAAATTGTGAGGATATTTTGAAAAAATCAACACACGGGAGAAAAATTTCATGCAATTATCTTTATAAAAGAAGAAATTATTAAATCATTGTTTTAAGTATTTTGAGTGTTTTGTTAAAATTTGTTCAAAAAAGTTTTTGGCTTTTTATTTTTTAAATCACTGATTCTAAAAGTTTTAAAAATCATTTTATTTAAACGAAACAATTTTGATTCATTTTAGAAAAAAATCATAAAATATGCAAAATATCATTGTTTTGTAAAAAAAAAAAATTTTTTTTTTTTTTTTTAAAATTATTAAAAAAAAGATAGTTTTGGCATTTTATTTTTTTAATCACTGATTCTAAATGATCAATGAACTTTTTAAAAATCATTTTCATTTAAATTTATCTATATTTATTCATTTTAGAAGAAATCATAAAATACAAAACAAAATTAATTAATTATTTTATACTAATATTGATTAAAAATATTCATTTAGCAATTAATTGTGACATGCCAATTTAGTGATTTTTGATATATTAATAACACGCAATTAATAATGAAGAATTTTTTATTTGAACACAGCTTTTATTTTTTTCTAAGGAAGTTATGCTTATTTAACTGAATAATTCAAACAAAAAAAATTCGAAATGGGCAAATTTTGCGTTTTTATTATGAAATTATATGTCAAAAAAATATTTATACATTAGGCATTATTTTAAAGTAAACTATAAGTTTTATGAAAGAGAACAAAAATTTTGATACTGACAAATATTTTAAATGAGCCTCAGAAATGTATTGAAAACATTTTGTCATCTTAATCTAACATCTATAATGATTTAATTTTGAAAATTATCTAAAGAAAAAATGACGAAAATTGAAGCAAAAATAACTTTTTTCCACTCGCATTTTTTTTTTACTCGCCGAATTTACTTATTTCCCCCTATTTAAGGCAGAACTTTTTAGTGTAACCCTTGAGTTAGATGCGGTCGACGGTTAAACTGTTCAAAGCTCTTTGGCGCAAAACTATTTTTCGACTCAAAGGTTTGGCTAACTGTAAAATCGCGTATTTTTTATTAATTATTTTTATTTTTAGGGCATAATTTTTAAGTTAATGCTTTCAAACTTCACAAATTAATTGCAAAAATACTTTGAAATAAAAAAAATGTACAAAAAATACTGTTTAAATTATTTCCCGCAAAAACGGTTTTTTACGAAAATCACAATTTTTTTTTTTAAATCCGTAATTTTTAAGCAATGTTTTTAAGCTTCGTACAGATTTTGGATAATATTCTTTTACACACGAAAATAAAGTTTCGTGCGATTATCTTCATAAATGACAAAGTTATTCAATGTTAAGTTAAAATTTTGATTATTTTTTGAAAAATCTTTAAAAAAAAGGTTTTAGAAATTTTATTTTTTAAATGACTGTATCTAAAAGAGAAAGGCTTGAAGTTATTTAGTGTAGAATATCGTTTTAATAACACGAAAACAAATTCACACGCAACAATTTAGAAATAATTTGCATAAAAATGCATCATAACCCTTCTTTAAAAAATTCTTAAAAAATAGAAAATATTATTATTTTGCAAAAAAAATTATACCGTTTTGTGGCGAAATAAATGATTTTTCCGATTCTGTAATTATTTTTTGTCCGATTTCAACAGTAAAAATTGAATGGCAATTTTAAGATGGTGAAAAACGTCGGATCACCGCTCGGCCGAAACGGAATGGAAGTTCTGCCAAGTAAACAACCCGCAGGAGTAAAACAATTATGCGTTTTAAGGTTTTTAATTAATATCTTTTTAACTAATTGCAATATCGGAATGAAAAATAGTTTACGTCCTATTCTCAGACCTTCTGAATATACGCACAAAATTTCGTAAGAATCGGTCGAGTCGTTTCGGAGGAGTTTGGTTACAAACACTGTGACAGGAGAATTTTATATATTAGATTTAATTATTTTATAATTATATAAAATATTTTATAAGTCCTTTTTAAATAACTTTATTCAATTTTAAAAAATAATTAAATGAATCGGAAAAAAAAGTTGATCGCGTGACTCAAACCCTATCCACCCGTGTAGAAAGCAGGTGCAATACCAACTATGCCACCGCATCGCTGGAGATAGCTAAAACTTAATTCTATAAATGATAAGCATGAATTTCGAAGGCTATTTTCTCTGAATTGACTTGTCATTCGGCGCTAATACATTAAGGGTTGAACACCCTAATGGAGTATTACTGTTAGACCAAGTCTCGTCCCAAAATGAATTTCCTCAGTCGTGCCCTCCCCTTGTTAGAGTTGCAAGTCGATACATATATAGTCGACTCTCGATAATTCGAAGTTGTAGGGACCAATGAAAAACTTCGAAATATCAAGAGGGTAGGAAAAAACTCCCAAAATACACAAAGAGAAATTTTTTTCTAACACATTCAAATTTGAAACTATGTAATAAAACAACAATTGTACATACGTATAAAATTATTTTAAAGTATTTTTAAAAATAACATATTATACAGCATAAATATTAAACAGAAGTTAAAATTCTGTATTAAAAGAATGTATTTATGTATTAAAATAACACATACTGTACATAGTTCTTTTTTGACGAAAAATCTGTTATCTTTTTTTGTTTTATGGCATTCAATCTAATTTTGTCAATAGATTTTTCTTTAATAAAAGACGCTTGAAAAATGACCGCAACAACATGATTTTGAAGGGAGAAGTTGCGTAGCTGTTTAGTGACACTTTAGCTTCTGTCTGAGTTATTGGCGTTTTCTCTGATGGTCATCAAAGGGGCAACGTTACAGGGGAGAGACAATACAACACTAAACATGTAAGCTCCAACCTGTTTGCTACAGGACTCTACATGATAGTGAGTGTTCGAATCGTCGAGAGTTTTATTAAATCACTTCGAATTATCGCATGTTGTATTATGGCCGGCCACAGATTTTACTTCGAAACATTGAGTGCACCGAAACGTATTCCTTTAGTTCGAAATATCACGAGTTTTTTCTAGGGATTGAATATATACTTCGAGTTAGTTTGTTTTTATTTCAGGTGCGTGAGTGAATATTAACGTCATACTATTCAGCTATATATATACTCGAGGGCTTTTGGTGACGTACCACGTAATTTTGAACCATGGTCAAGTGACGAGGACGACACCTGAGCTGGCACCCCTCTCCTAACTACCACACCAACAGGAGGACGTTTGAGCTTTCGATAGATTTAATGTGCATCGCTCCCACACGGCGGGTCTTCACCGGTACTAGGCTCGAACTCATGACACACCGGTCACGAGTCTGTTATCTTGACCAACTAGGTACCACGGTCCCACACCACGCCAAAGGGAGAACTTTAAGCCATGGCAGATTTAACGTACATCAGCCACATTACATGGTTAATACTGTCCCATACTTTAACAAAATAAAATGACCTTCCCCAAAAAATTGCTCAGAGTTCCCTTTTTAAAACTAAAATATAATTCGAGATTACACATTTTCTTCTTTTGGTAAAAATGTATCCAATTCGTATTAAAATTTAAATTAAGTAATAAAAAATTATATTCACCTAATTGGATCACTTTGTTTACTTAGCCCAGGTTGCCCTGTCTTATCCAAAGCAAAACTACTGGTTCGTTTCTTGTTATCCATATTTTTCATAAGTAAAAGAAACCTGAAAAAAATATTCAATTAGTATCTGTAAAATTTAAATCTATCTGTAATCAAACAATCTGTACAATTCAAATCACCTTTTAAAAATAGAAATGTAAGAAATCATATACTAAGTTTACAGAAAGTCTTCAAGGTACTGTACTAAATGCAAATGAATACATACAGGATAATATTCCACTTGAAAAATATAAGGCTCAAATACGGACCCTGTCGTAACAAAGTCTCATTTCTTCCATTCACCAAGAAGGGGGGTAGAACTCGATGAAATTTTCTCTGACTAAAGTTATATTTTATAAAATATTTATATATATTTTTTATTTATTAAACAAAACATATTAACTGATGAAAACACAAAGGGTGTTAAAAGTCATATGGGCAAAATGTACCGGATTTCAATACATAGTAAGGAACATGATCGCCTTTGATTAAACTTAGTTAAAATAATTCTGCAATAGAATAAAAATAATAAATGTAAAATAAAAAAAAAGTAGTATTAATTTTTCATGAAGAAAATTCCTATTTTGCACATTTCTTCCCGGAAACCAAGAACAATAGTTCGAAGACTCCAGGAAGAGAATTGAATAACATTTAAAAAAAAATATGTATAATTTTATCTTATTTTCATTCTTTTTTTTAGTTTTCTAATCAGATATCAATTAAGATGTTAGCATATTATGAAATGATTTCATTCTTCCCGGAACATATCCTTGAGTGCCTAGGGCTCACTAGACAGGATCTTACAGCCAATCTATTGTTGGTTTGGATTTTTTTAAATAATAAAGTCATGGACCAGGCCTAAGCCTGCTGATGTTCGGGGATGCGCAATAAATATTACTAAAAAAAAGATATATATATATATGTAGAAAAACGGTACTTTTTTCCACAAGTATTTATACTTTTTCTTTATATTTTCAAACAAGTTTTATTTTTAAACCACAAAATTTTTTTCCTATCCAAAATCCTTTTCCAAATTATTACCCCCCCCCCTTCTTTTTCCTACATTTTTAAAACTAAAATCTTTTACCTATACATAAATTTAATATTACGGAAACCGATACAGTAATCGCATTTTAACGGATTTTCATACTTAACAAAATATTTCTACTTTTAAAATTCAATATTTTATTTGTCTTTGTTATAGGAAAACTTCAATACTTCATAATTCAATTAAAGTAAGAATGAAAACTAAAAGTAGTAAGATGGCAAGTATTTTTCGTCTTCAAATTAACAAACGTGTCATAAACATTGGCGCACACAAGGGGGGGGCCTAGAGCCCCCCCCAAAGCCCTAGAGTTTTTTTTTCGATTGATTATAATCTTATATATACATAACGTAAAATTTAATTAAATACTTGTAATTAATTTATTTCATTAATGCAAATTATTAATTCAATAATTTATTTGTTACTGCTTTTTGTTAACAAAATCGATAAAATCAGAAGAATCAATTGGTGTTGTCTTGAGGTAT
>BMAO01000874.1:0-12917 GCA_019973975.1 Trichonephila clavata
TATATATATATTATTGTCATTGTATTTCAAGAAAAATATCTGAATTGAATGAAATATTTTAATTCTAGTCAAAGATCAGTAACAATTACTTTACTTATTTAAGTATGTAATACCTATGAAGCCATTCATTAAGAAAAACTTAAGACAAAAAATAACATTAATTTGATTAATGTACGACAAAAAGAACTGAACATTCTTAATACATTTTAGAACTGCCTTTGAAAAAATGTACAAAAGAAGATGAAAAAATATAACAAATTTACAGCCTATGACTGAAAAGAAACTATTAATTATGCCATTAAGGGATTAATTAATTACTGAGTTAACATAGCAATTAAACTTCAGAAAAATGTTTTTCTGAGCACGAATACCATTGAATAACTTATTTCGCGAGTCATAACACTTCCTAAGAAATATTAAGATTTCTCTGTTATGAGGGGATAAATATTGGGTCACTTAATGTTAAATGAGTGCCTTGAATATTTGAAATGCAACTTGAAATGCACGACCTTTTTTCAAAAGGCATACAACAATAGATATATAATTATTTTTCAATTCTTAAAGTACAATTTTTTTTAAAAATATAAATTATAAAACACAGTTTTTCATCCCTTATTTCTCTAAATCTAAAATATCCAGCTCTCAATTATCTTGAGTTGTTCAGAAAATATTTAGGGAAAATAGTATGATTCTCAATCAGATATTATTTCAACGAAGAATCAAGGATTGAAGAAAGTCAATATATTTTATAAATTTAATTATTAATTTATTTATGAGGCAATATTCAGGGATATAAATATTATTACAAACGTATTTTACTTTTACTCTAAGAATATTAATTGAAAAAACAACAGTTTTATTGTATAAAAAATATAAAAAGCAAAACTTTAAAGATTATAATTATACACTTTGTCCCAAAAATAATGCAACAGCTAAGAAAAACTGCTATAAAATAAAAACAACTTTTTAAACGCAAAGATATTTTTACAGATTGTTGAAATAACACAGAAAAATAACAATTAGTTTAAAAGTTAGCATTAAAAATAATAATGAACCTAATGAGTGCAAAAAATTGTTGAGATGAAAAAATTATCAAGAACGCGTGCGGCGAACCTCTACTAGAGATGCAAGCTCAACAGCGACCATTCATACCTGCAAGAAAGTAGTCAATCACACTCTGTAGGATCTATGTCTATTCTTGAAGAAGACGGTAAACATAAAGGTTTCTGGGAGGATTTATTTGTTCTAAGTAAAATATTATTAAAAATATAGTTCCTAATTTCCAGGAAACCATTTTATGAATGCATTTATAAAGCGATTATAATACAAGTATATTATATGAATGAAAAGAAATGTTTCATTCATATAATATACTTGTAGATTTTGTTTTATTATTTCTGAAATAGGTGTGAATTATAATATCAACAAAATTAGAAATTAGTCAGCTAATTAAGCTGTCCAGTTTATTATTACCTATGGCTTTTTTCGTCTTACAAAATTAAAATAAACTGGTTTCTGTCAAAAATTGTTTAATACAGAGCTTGAAGCTGAATGTACGTGTCAGTTTTATTTATTGGAAGGATATGTATGGATTTCAAATGTAATGTGGATACAGAAGGAAAAATATACAAACTGTAGAAATTTTTACCTTTCAACTTGCATTCCCTTATTTGTTTCATCACTTCTTATAGACATCTAATTACATTGTATATAACCACAGAAAATAATTCATTTAATGCACTGCTCAGGTGTTTTTCTCAGAAAATGTTAATATAAATATTAACATAAGGGTTACACTTTGGACATTAGCCAAAATAAACTTTATCTGTTCAATAATAGAGCAATAAATCTGTTATTGAGGAATGAAATGAACTAGAAAGATCTATTATAATAAAAGGTATCTTTCATTTTAGTGGTTTCCAATCTTTTTACCTCGTAATATTCCTAAATATTTTTGATCAAATTAAAGAATTCGAAATAATTCTTTGTAGAAAGAAAAATGAAAAGTTTTCAACACACTCTTAAGAAATGTTATAAAAGTATATTAATTAAAAATATTATAAAATAAATAAGTATAAGTATTTTAAAATAAATTATTAAAGGAAGATATTTTTAATAAAAGACCTTGAAAGAAGTTTCTTAGTTGTTTATTCAATGTCACACGTTCTATGTTGATTACAACGTGCATTACGTGGCTCTTAGCATAATCTAGGGAATTATCTCATATTTCTTTAGTTCCTTAATATTACAATAATTCTTCCTTATTGCACAAGTTATCTTAATATCACACTATACCTTACTTATTCCAGAAAGTTGCTTAATGATGTGTAATTGTCCTTATTTCATTTTAGCTCCTTTAAGGGAACATGGTACGATTTAAGCTAAAATTTTTAATTTAAGGATTTTCAAAATTTTTTTGGTTGCCTCCTATGTGTGTATACTATATAAAACAAATTTTGTGCTCAAAATTTCGTAAAAAGCTAACCATTTAATTTTTTAAGGAAAAAACTTAAAATTTTGAAGTGATTTTAAAATACTACTCCTCCTACAAAAGTTTACTTACACGCATGAAATTTGATTTTAAATACGTCAAAAAATGCATAACAAAAGTTGGTATGAGTTTTGCGATGACATGATTGGTATTCGTACAATACTTCTTTTTATGAATGCTTACTGAAAATTCCTTAAAAAAATGTACAAATTCTGAGTTCAATTATTTTTTAAAAAAATAGGTATTGCTTTTATTCAAAAATGCATACCAATTTTTGTTACATGTACTATTAGCTACAGTTAAAAAAATTAAAAGCTTTAGGCACAATAGAAAAAAAGCCTTAGCATTTTAAGTGAAGACAAACTAGTCATTTTATCTTTCTGTGAGATAAGTAAGTTTAAAGTTTTGATTTTCCATAGGGATGTGAATAAAAACTAACGCAAAAGCTATCATAATTCTGTGTTTTTTAAGTTTAGAGCTTTCAAATTTTGTCAGGTTATAGAAAAATATATAAAAAATAACTTTGGATAAAAAAAAATTAAATTTGATTTTTTGACCGATTTTTGTCAATTGAATCGTACTGTGTAACCTTAATATTGACTTCTCTTTTTTCTGATAGAATTAGTTGATTTAATACATCTATGCTTAGTACAGAAAATTTAAGCTGAATTGAATATTTCTTTTTCTATTAAGAGACAAAAGAAATATTTCAATGTACTGCACTCAAAGGAAATGACTGACGGTTTCCAAGAAAAAAATTCAAATTTCAACCGTCGATTTTACCACACGGTATGATTTTCCAGCAATATTCCCTTCCTTCGTTCAAAATTTGATTTTTTGTTCCCAGACTACAAAGTGCTCCAGTTTCTTATCTTTGGTGAAAGGGGTATTATCTTTTTCCAAAAATACATGATTTTTGAAAAGGGATGAAAGAAACTTCGTTTTCCCTGTAACTTCAGAACAAGTTCTTTCCACGGAAAGAAAAAGTATTTTTCTATCTCTACATATAGTATTGGAAAAAATAGCCGAAATACCAAGAAAAAAAGCTTCTTATTCGAAACCGTTTTCTTTCCTACTTTTCCTTTGGAAATAAATTTCAATTTCCAGTTTCTTTTAATTTATTTATATGCTCAGTTATTATTGTTAATTTTTATCTTGTAATAATACAATGGGTAGAGTTTAAAATACTTATACTAAAACTGTCCTTTTCAGGATTATACTAAAAATTTATTTTTTTATGTGCTGTACAGAAAAATAAAATTAACTCAATGTATAAATATTGTAATCCAACCAATGTAGCACTAATTCAGTACTTCTATAACTGACAGGAATTTGGAAGAAAAAGTGGACAAATGTCAAGCTATAAAAAAATATTAATGATATAAAGTTAAGTGGGCACCAAATTAAGTTTCCTGCATCATTGAACTAAAGTATACATTCGGTGCTTCAAGAAAAAAAAGGGTCTTAGTATTTCCTTATCACAATTGCAGTTACATTCAGAAAGGAAAATGATAATTGTGACAATTTTCGAAGACAAAGAATTAATCTTAATACTAAAAAATAATAATAAAACTAATGAGTTCTTAGAACGACAACTTCGTTTAATGGGACGATATTTTTCACCGATATGAATCAGTATCTTATCTATTCGTAAAAATCCCTTTCCCAAAAAATTAAAAATTATTCCTCTTTTAGTAAATTAAGATAATAAATCCTAAGTAAAATTATACACAATTACGACGATTGATTACCAAACGTATACTTTTTCCAGCTAAAGAGCTGAGTGATCAAAACCATTAAAAAGGAGTAAAAAAATTGGTTGTAATAGTTAATAATAGTTAGAAATCAAGTGATAAGAACTTTTTTACGGAGAAAAACATCCTATAATTATCAGGAAGATCAGCATTCGTTACAAAATCATCATTTCGGAAGATTATCAGAAATTCTTAGTATTATAAATAAATAAATGTTTCAAATGAATTTTTTAAAATACTGCCGTACTAGGTACACCAAAATTATTATTAAGAATTCAGCCCTGAGCAAGTTTTTATATCTGTACTGTGAAAAAAAAAAATTTCCATTGGAGCTGGTATTGGTATTTTAAACCTTTGAAGACCTAATTCACTCCCCAGGAAGTAGTATCACTTTTTAGTGCGGCACCGTAAAGGCGACACCAATTGCCGCAAGTAATTTTAAAACCCAGTTTCCTCCCCCAGATGGAGGCACCTGAGCTCTGATGATGCGAAATTGAACTTAGGAATTTAATTTTGCTGAGAGCACTCAAGCCAAACGGGCATTTCAAGGGATTTTTTACATGCCGTATAATCATACGACATGGCCCCTGTCGATTTTCTGCATCATGAAAATCGACCGACTTGGGCCGGGGTCGAGCCCGTAACTTTGGGTGCAGAAGGCCAGTGGCAAACTAACTACGCCACCCAGTTGGGCCCAGTAAAAAAAATTGTGTACATAATTATATCATATTTTTCTGTACCACAATATATATTTTTATGGTAACACATGTATTTTTTGGAATAAAACCCATATTTTCAAATGCTAAGAATGTATATAGACTGCACAAAAATATAGCTTGATATTTTGTTTTTAAGATTAGATCAATATACTGTGGTGTTGTAGTATACAATATATTCCTGCAACAGTTCATTTTTGAAGTGAAACTTCTTTGCGGACGGGAGTGAATGGGAAATTTACCCAGTTTTGCGTAACAATGAAAAAACGAACGGAAGTAGTGATTCCCCCATCCCCTGAAACGTCGCCATGGTGAGGAGATAGCGAGCGGGAGGAAAAGAGAGCAGGGGGGTACACCACGTGACTTGCGTCATATCCGTGAAAAAGTTGGATGATTGCTAAGGGGAAATTGTGCATCAAAAGTATATCTTGCTGCTATGGACGAAAGACGCTTAGGTATTGGTGACATTAAGTAGGTACCCTTGCTACTCTCGTAACGAACTCACGTGGCGTATTTTCGTAGTTTTTATGTAATAAACGTGCTGTTTTCAACGAATAAACGCACCCAAAATATTACCATTATATTTCTCTTCCCGTTACGGGAGTGTCTGGGGCATTGTGTATATGCCACTAACGTTCGCGCCAGAATCGCTAAGGTAAATCGCGTCTTGTAAACAAACACAGTGACTTCTGTTAGTGATGCATTAAGTTTATATTATTAATTTTCATTTCCATTGAATCAAAATAAGTTCTGGTCAGATAGCTTAGAACAAATGCAAAAAGAGGAAAAGAGTTTCGTGAAAGAAAGAAAAGCAAAACTAGCAGCAATTCTTGGCGAAAGTCTATATATCACCAGTAGTTCTGTCGCAGTTTATCATCTTCATCCATAAAGATTTAGTACTGTACCCACCAGAGGCTGCTGCTATAATTGGATCCGATGATGATTAAAAGCAGATTATCTTAACTGGAGACTTAAATGTTAATTTTGTTACAGAAGAAGCAAAGCCACTCATTGAATTCTTGAAACGGACACTGAATTTGACAATGAATACTGATTCTAGAAAAGGAAAAACAATATACGGAGCCACGATGCATGCAGTTTTCTCACATTTTCTTTATTGACTACAATCGAGGATTTTTATATCTTACTTTAGTTACCACACACTTATTGTGTCTTTCTTAGAAAATGATGATGTAGAAAATTGAATAAAAATATTTTCATACAATAAATGAAATTCGAATTTTATTTCATTAAAGTTATCTCAGCAGTTTAATATAATTAGATCTATTCCTACATTTACGGCCAATGTCGCCAAAGAAGTTTCACTTCTATCGCGTGGCTTTCCACGTTCTTTTTCTTCAAATGTAATCGATTCAGATCTGACAGCTTACAGGTCCTTCCAATAGGAAATGATGGCTTACGATAGTATCCTCAAACAAATTGGGCCCTGAAAATTTTCAAACTGTGAAATAAGCGTTAATAATCTCCATCTTAAGCATATATTATTCTTTCACAATCCACAATTCTCCTTCTCACATCTAAAATTATAATGATTTCGCATCAATACTGAAAACGAGTGTCTAGTCACATAAGCATATCACTGAGAATATAGGACTTAATCTTCGAACAAAATAGCAAAAGATGCAATGAAATTACAGATGTTGTGCATGAAATGCTCAATGTAAAATATAATGATTGAAACTTTCAGATGCTTGGATTTGACGGTAATCAATATTAATTGTTTTGACTGGGTAAAATGAAGTTAATTCCTTTATAGAATTTTTTTGTGACTTCCTGAATAAAACAATATATAAGCAAATTTACTTGACAAACAGTATTTATAGTTAAAAAACAGTATTATAGATATTATAGTTTTTAAAAAACAGTATTTATAGTTAAAAATAAAACTTTACAGACATATTTATACAACGTACGAATCTAAACTTCCTCTTTTTGCAGCTAGTACTCGTATTTGGTAACTGTCTTTTTAAAAATTTGACACCCAATGAAATGTCCAACAGAAAAAAAATTACTGTTGTTGCTATTGTCACCTTTTCGACAGTAATATCTAGTCAAGGTTCACGTGGCAAGGGACTAGATTTTTACGCTTGCCGTTAGCGGTAGCTTTAAGCACCATTAAGATGGCAGTACGATTTTGCTCGGTTCCACCCAAATTTGAGAGAGAGCACCCTGGTGGACGGTCAGAGGCCTCCCGCCTCTTTTCCCCTTCCACCAACCCCACCAGAGCACTTGAGACTTGCCGATTATTTAGAGTACTTCCATGCCACACAAAGGCACTATACATTTACAAACATCCATGACTTCTCCGGTATTCAAACCCAGGCCCTACTGCACAGCAGTCACCGTCATTAACCGCTGTACCGAATGGGCGGCCACAAATTTGCTAACAGATTCCGCTGTGGATATTTTGTAATCACAAAATGAGACTTTTCATTATAAATCAAGTCAATCAATGATCTTTGCAAGTGATTTGAATATCTACTAATGTGAAATTTAAAAAATATTACTTACAAACTTACAATACAAAATAAGTATGAATATCATTATTTAAACGTGTTCCTGTAGTATCAGGAAATTGAAATATTTGTAAGTATATTTTCACATCCATCTGTACTAAAAATCAAACCTTCATATCTAATGTCTATTATTCAATTCCAACCATATTAGTTCACTCTCTCCCTATATATATATATATATATATATATATATATATATATATATATATATATATATATATATATATATATATACAGGGTGTCCATCCTTAATGTGACCCAATAGCTAATTCCCGAACCGTTCGGTTTAGACATGCACTTCCAATTTGAAAAATGTTTCAAAACAGGTAAAGCATGTTTTTACGTGCTTTTCGAACCAAAAAACCCAATTAGAAAAAAATTACAAAATTTAATTTTTTATAAGGTCCCCAGGTCCTATTACTTATGTTTAGGAGAAGATGCAGTACACACAAAAACAAATTAAACACAAAAATTTTATTTTATTACGATAAAAACTAGGCCGAGTTATGGAACTTTCAAAATCGTATATTTTATCCATTTTTTCGGCTATTTTTAAGAAGCTAATAAGGGACCGTCTCCAAAGCGAAATTAGTTGGAACCCTGCCAGGAAACTTTCTCTCTTGTTTGTCACTTTTATGTAAATCGTTTTTAAATTTAAAAGCATACGTTAATAACAAAATAATAAAGTACTTAAGAAATAAAATTTATTCTGTGTACTTGTAAAACATAGAAAAAATAAAATATTTTAGACGAAGAAATATTTCAAAAGCAGTTCGAAAAAATAGTCTTATATGATGTAGCTTCAGTCTGATTTGTTGCGTTTTTGCTTATCATGAACGAACGTTAAAAATCTGTTGTGTAGTCGCTTGCAATTGCATACAGTCGTGTTCTAATAGTACGAATTCTAGTACGGGAGAACGAGATGTATACAAATGAAGAATACTGCGAAATGGTATTGTTTTATGGGCAGTGTAATCGAAATAAGAGAGAGGCGGCAAGACTTTAAACTGGGAGTTGTCACAGACGGATTCTCTTGTCTTGTGCCACACCTCGTGCCTTCACCATTATTTAACTTGATTTGATCATTCTGATATTATAAAAAGCCCTGATTCATGATTGGCGCATCATTCCACGTTATGGTACAATTTGAACGGCAAATCCTGTATTATTTTGCTGTTATTTGTTAAAACAAGCTGTTTTAATCTTTTCGGTACAAGTTGTATTTTCCTGATTTAATTTTTATTGTTTGCTATACAGCAATACAAATTGTCAATCTATGATGTTTACTACGATGTTTTTTTATTACTATGATTTTAATATTACTATGATGTTTTTCTTTTGCTCTTTCTGTAGGTAGGGAATTACTGTTCTCTAAACTCAATTTATATACGACCCCCTTTTCTAAGCAACTCTGATACTTCAAATTTATGTAGGCATAACTCGGTCAGTTTTCATCGTAATAAAATGAAACTTGTGTGTTTACTTTATTTTTGTGTACTGCATCTTTTCCTAAATACAAGTGATAGGACCTGGGGACCGTATAAAAATTTAATTTTTGTAATTTTCTTGTAAATGGGTTTTTTATTCGAAAAGCATGTAAAAACATGCTTTACCTTTTTTAAAACTTTTTTCAAATTGGAAGTACATATCTAAACCAAACGGTTCGGGAATTAGCTATTGGGTCACATTAAGGATGGACATTAAGGATATATATATATATATATCTTATTCAAATTTTCAATGGTTAATAAAATACTTTCTGTTCATCCATTCAAGTTCAAATGCATTTTTTAAAACTTATAGTGGATGACACTTGATATTAATATAGTTTTTTCAAATATTAATTCATTAATTAAATTTTATTTTTTAATTTAAAATTTATTCTGCATTATTTTTATCGTACTTACAACTAGCTGCAACAGATGGCACCAGTATGTTGTACTAACAAAGTAGGAATTCACTTTTAAAAAAATATTATATTACTAGCTTTTATGTTTATGTTACTTTTGTTTCAAATTTCAATTGATTTTTCTTCCATGTCATAATAAAAAAAATTTGTTAAAATTAGAGGCTTAAAAATTTTTGCCAAACTGAATCGAAGCATAATTGTGAAAATCGTCATCAACCGCAAAAGTAATTTCAGGGAGTTGGGGAAAGCATTGGCATTATTTCCTAGCATATCAACTACATTGACCTAGCCCCCACTTCCACTCCCAACCATACATCTGGGGCCCTTATCGGATTTGCATACCGTGTAAAAATTGAGATCTGTAGTGGGCTTATCTTGGCAAGGAATGCCTCGGGATATCTTGAATGACCAGATTTACAGTATGCCTTGATATTTTCTAATTCTAAAAATGAAAATATATTTATATAATTTTTAAAAAATTAATGTAATTTTTAAAAATGCATCTTTTATTCAATACAATTGTTGTAATAAGTGACAGTGATAAATGCAGTTGTAACAATGTGTGACTGTATTAAATAAAATGTGGATGTTTCAACACAAATATAGTATAATGTTCTAAAATCTTAAATACAAAGTTTTGTGCAATTCCTTTGATCTCTTGAGGAATTATTCATAAAATAGTTTGTGATTCTCGATTTATTCGCTTTAAGGAAACGTATTAGCTTTAAAACATTAATTATAGATCTACTTATTCCACAACGTTAAGAAAATGGAATATATATACAGTCGACTCTCGATAATTCGAAGTTAAAGGTACCAATGAAAAACTTCGAATTATCAAGTGTGGGTAAGAAAAAACTCTTAAATTTTTTTTCTAACACATTTAAATTTTAAACTATGTAATAAAGCAACAATTGTACATATGTATAAAATTACTTTAAAATATTTTTAAAAAGTACATATTATACAGTATAAATGTTATACAGAAGTTAAAGGTCATGTATTAAAATAATACATTTGTGTATCAATTCTCCTTCCCTTCCCATCAAATCTCTTCCATTCCTCATTGGAAATAAAATAGTTTCGCACCCGGTTCCCTCAGACACTGTCCCCAACACCATTGGCTCTTCAAGGCAGGGTTCACTGCCACTCATGCCCCATTTGGTGTCCCGTGCTATAAGTCACACAAATGAGCCATTAATAGTTATATCAGTCCACGCAAAAAACACAATCTTACGCATCACAATAGCGGACCATCCTTTCTGAACACATAAGTAGTAAGACCACGTGTTAGACGAAAGATATGGACGGCTGACAACAGGTGCGGCCAGAACTGTCCACTTGAAGAAGGAAAGCAATAAAAGTGTATTTTCGCTTGAGGAACCGGGAAACACAAAGAAGGGGTAGCAGACAGATGTTCATCAAAGAGGCTACGTTACAGGGGAGAAACGCAGAGACAATGCAACACAAAACATGTAAGCTCCAACCCATTTGCTGTAGGACTCTAGATAGTAAATGTTCGAATTCAGAGTTTTGTAAGATAACTTCAAATTATTGCGTGTAGTAGTCTGGCCAGCCACAGATTTTACTTCGAAATATTGAGTGTACCAAAAGGTATTGTTTTAGTTCAAAATATCAAGAGTTTTTCTATAGGGGCTGAGCATATAATTCGAATTAGCGAGAGGTTCGTATTATCGAAAGTTCGAATTAGCGAGAGTCGACTGTATAACTCTGTGAATCGTTTGATCTAAAGCAGTAGTCTTCAAATTTTTTAAATTATGGAACCCTTACAACTAACATGTGTTTTTGTGAACTAGAAAATACTTTTGTAGAAACCTATTAAACGCACGCACTTAGAAGAATATATTTTGAAATAATATTTAAAGAGTAGATCAACATTTTATAGGTACTTTATGTATAGGCAATTAAAAAAAATATTGCATTTATTATTAAAAACTTTTTAATCTACTATTAATATAATTTACTCATTAACAATATTAATCTGAGATCCAAGTGCACTACCCATGCATTATATTTAATAACTAGGAT
Source organism: Trichonephila clavata (assembly GCA_019973975.1). Lineage (NCBI taxonomy): Eukaryota > Metazoa > Arthropoda > Arachnida > Araneae > Nephilidae > Trichonephila > Trichonephila clavata. Next base: position 11,457 of record BMAO01000874.1, read on the forward strand.
ATGTGCTTGCATTTCTTCGCACAAACTTTCGAATTTTAGGTCTATTGGGATTAATGCAATTTCATTATATATTCATAATTTGTTTCTATACTTTGTTTTTGTAGCCACTCACTTAGATACGTTATTCTTAATGGCATTAAAATGTTTATAGATTTGTGAGAATTACTGCGTATTTTACATGAATTTGTAACCTACAGTTTAGGAGTAATTCTTGTGCTCAATTTTAGATTTTTAGCATCAAATCTGTTGATATGTCAATAAGTTGTTGCCTTTCCTTTTTTCCGAAAATGCAAAAAAAGTGTATTTTTTATTAGAAAACTAGTTAGTTTTGAAAGAGACATTGTATTAACGAGTATAAAATTATCTCGTGGAACCCGAGATAGTAGTACATATAAAGTAATAGTACATATAAAGATAAAACAATAGTAGTACATATAAAGGTAAAACGTTTTAATATTCTTTTTATTACGTTATAATAAAAGTTTAAAAAGTATTGCAAAATAAATTCATTACGTATAAATAAAGTTTTCACTTTCTTAATGACAGGGATGAGCTTTAAGTTCATGTGGGCATACAAACTTCATGCAGAACGTGTGAATCCATTTTTTTAGATTTTATTATTATGCCTCGTGGAACCCCAGGGTTTTGTGGAACACAGTTTGAAGACTACTGATCTAAAGTGATCTAGTATAAGATCCATTTACAATCACCCCAAAATATTTCTCGAACACACATAAGTTTCAAATGAATCTTATTATAGATATTACTATATTTGTTTCTATCTCTACCTAATTTTACAGAAAAATAGGGTTCCGTAAAGGGAACTTTCTTTTTTTTTTATGGAAATTCATACAAATATAATAAGTTAATTGATCTGTGCGGGCTATAATTTAGTTCCTCTTCAGTCATGGACAGTAACGATATTTCATCCCGCTACAATGAAAATTAAAAAGATTTAACGACATCCTTTTTTTTTTTTTTTTTTTTTTTTTTTTTTTTTTTGACGTTTGAACAACCCCAGCATAAGAAATGAAATGAAAGGATGGAAACAAAAACCTTTTAAAGAAAACCTTGGTGCTACGATCAGGCTAAGTGTACACATTTAATAAATTTCACAAGAAATTAATAAGTGGCTTCTCGAAAAGTATGTTTAAATTTCCTTACGTCTTATTGACCGATTCAGTTCGATGTTCATTAAATGCTACTTTACTTTGTTTTGTACAGCGATTTCCTACTTTTACTTCATTTTTAACGCCCTTTTTAAATGTATGCTTATTTTATGACCTAAAGAGTAAAAGCAAATGTTACTATGTTACCTTGAATAATACAGGCTTCGTACGTTTCTCCGTTTTCCAGATTAGTGTATTGAAACAGGAGCTTTGAGGGCGGATAAAAAGTGGTAACGAAACATTGAAAAGGACGATCTGGAGGAAAAGTATTTTTCCGTCCCGGGCGACTCAA
>BMAO01000875.1:0-10935 GCA_019973975.1 Trichonephila clavata
AACTCAAATACCTAAATTCCATTCTCTTTGTGTGTCTGCACTTAACATTAAAAATTGTTATTTTTTTATAATCTCTTTTCTCCTTTACCTATGTACTACCAGAGAACATTCTTCCGCATCACCCGTTCAGGTCCATCATCACACATATATGATCAAGCGTTTCCTCTTCCAGAATCCACGGTATCATATATGTGATTGTGCTTTCCCTGCTCTGGTCACAGGTCTAATCACACTGGTGTGATTAGAGTTTGGAACGTTTTTATAATGATTTTTACAAGGCACTAGATGGTGGTTAAAGTCTGGGTTTATTTCGAATAATGTTTCATAAAACAGTTAACTTCAATATGTGCTTATAGCTTCTAGTTTTTTAAAAAAAATAGATCTGGGAAATTTATAAATGTAAACAACTGCACATGTTTAACTCTTTCAGGAGAATTGGGCATTTAAAGGTTCGTGATTTAACGCACTCTGGATTTCTGTTTAAATTTTGAATAAATTCATAAAGATGGGAAAGCTTATTAGTTTATTCAGCATCAGACATTCATAATAATATTTAGTTTTAGTATTTATTTTATTGTTATTTATTTTTATTTTGCTCAGTATTACAGCAATAATTTTTATTGTCAAAAACGTTTAAAAGGCAGAAATTCATAGAAGAAACGCGATGACTCATTTTTAACGAAAAATAATCGTTTGTTCTTATTGTAAATTTTTTTAATTCTGTAAAAACAAGCGATTCCTTTTCTTTGTTATCGCAACTAAAGTTGTCATAATCATACGAATTGAAAACATAATACAAATGTGATATTAAGAAAGCTAGAATGATTATTTAAAAAAAATAAAAAACGTTGTATTAGCTGTTACTTAAAAGATTTGTATCAGAGTTCACATCAAAATACGTTTCTGTGAGAGTAAATTTATCGTTTGGGATTTTCCAGATAGTATTTGTAAGTTTTGCGACTATTTTATTTTATTCATCATGGCTAAAAGAATGAAAGGAGTACTTTTTTATTAAAATAAAAACATTTTCTTTAAAATTCGTATTTTTTTTTAAATATAGAGAAAATTTTTGAATGTTATATTCAATACTATCAATGATAGCAAATTGTAAATTTTAGTATATTTGATTGCATTAAAGATTTTATATGAAGTTTTAAATGAAATTTGGCTTAGCAGTGAAATTCACCCGGTCCCGTGCGTGCGTATACCCTCGGAACGTGCGGGCCTGGGGAAACGTTTTCTTCTCCTTCCTCCGGGCCTAAAGGGGATAAGGTTTTTAAATTTAGAAAAAAAAATTTAATTCCCCCTGTTCATTTTGTAGTTAATAGTTTTCTACAACATGTAAGTACATAAAAAAAAGAGATTACAATTATGCAAAGTAAAACCTTGCATATAGATAACTCAAAGCAATCAATGTTGTTTAAAAAGGTTTACTTGAAAAAATTTGAAATGAATAAATTAAGCTTCAATGTTATTTTTAATTGAAACTTTTTTTAAATATTGGTTTTCAAAATTAAAAATATACTTCGATAAGATTAAAACGATTTTCAGCTTCCAAAATTATTACATACATCTTTGATTTTTTTAAGGATTCGGACTCCCAAATCTAAATTGAATCAGAAGTACAAACATACATCACATAAATTTTTATTTGTACTTTATTCTTAGTTAAAAAATTTTAAAAAATAATTATCAGCGTGAATCTGTTCTTCTAACTCAGGAGGTCAGAAAATCCCGACTAGCGCATTACATGAATCTCTTCTGGCCTTTTCTTCCACATGTTATTAAAAAAAAATTGTCTGTTAAAAAATATTTCTTTTCATCTTTTTCCTGTATAAATATTTACACATACATTCAAAAATTTAAATGATTTAATTCAATTTAATTTACAATGAATTGTTTTTCTTTAACAAAGTTGATTGGAAATCAGTGAAAATACTAGAAATAGTTCAAAATAAGTGTAAGTTTCGGAGTTATATATTTTTTTTATATAAAACAACGTTTTCCGTTCTTTCAATATCTAAGGGCTACCAAATATATTTTTATTTTTATAGTTTGATACACAAGACAAACGAATAATAAAAGTATCAATGTTAAAAATTAGACTTTCTGGTATCGCGAAAAAATGTCCGTTCTCATAAAACCTTAAGTGCTTTATTCTGGAATTTTACATTAACACAATTATTTAAAATTGGCTTTAGATCTGATTTTGCTTATGTAAATCTTTTAAGAACTCATAAACTTACCCTTACTTCGAACTATTTCTAGTTTCTAGTTTTTTAATTGAAGCGAGGCAGTCTTGATTGGCACCACTATTTTTCTTTCCTCCCTTCTGAACATGCGTATGCATATACAGTAGAACCTGTTTTTTTGCGGTTCTTTTTAATGTGATTTTATTTTTTGGCGATCTTTTTTTATGCGGTATTGAATTTCAATGGCTTTGGCGTCACTGTAATGTTATATACACTTTGTGACGGATCTCTAAGCGTCCTTCATCTTTGGGCTATCAATTTGAATTAATCACAATTGGAATTAATTTGAATCACAGCCAACCCTTTTGAAGAAGAAATCATGATATGCAGATTAGGTCAGTTATATATAGTCAAGGTTTTCTGGTTAGTTAGATCGATAGACGGAGTTTTATGGAGAATGAGACATAGAGAATCTGACTACGAGAAGAGATTGCTACCAATCAAGTATTAGTATATTTGGAAAGCGCGTTTCAGAGATTAGTTAGCTGAAGATATTAAAGTGACAACTGGTCACATAGTTAAATTATAACTTAGATGTTTAGAGTAATATATTGATCCCAAAAAAGGAGGATCAATACATAAGAAGTCTTCTCATAATTCGCGTCTCTCGTGCGTTAATCTCCTATTGTTCTTATTTGGAACATTTCATCAGTTTGATTAATAATCTGACTGTTGATAATTTGTGTGTTTAATAAATAGACTTGGTACTTATTATGGCTAGTTATCCTTCACTTCCTCCACACCTCTAAGTGGGGCTGAAGTAGACAGCGCTTGTTATAACTTCCAAGCGTTTTGTTTAGTGGTTATAAAAAAGTCTTCTGACAATGCTCGTTCACTTGCTTTCTCTCGGTGCACTAGCAGCACGCACTTGATTGAAGACGAAAAACTTTCAAGGACAGCGACATTATCAATAATATGAAGACGGACAAGAAGAATCAGATTAGTTGAGAGCGGATAAACTATACGCTGGGATCTAGCTGTCCAAGAAACCGGAAAAGCATTTTCTTAAAATAGACACATATTCCGAAAGGAATTTGAAATTCCATAAGAGCTTCGATCATGCATATCTGGTAACCGTGATGCTCACAACCAACTGGTCAACCGACGTCGTCACAAAAACTTATCACTTACTTTATGGTGCCGAAAAATAAGTCAATCGAAAATGTACCTTCAAGTGACGAACAATTGACCAATTTATCACAGGAAGATGTACGCTTTGGATTACGACGAGTAACTTGAAATAAGTATATGCCTTTTGATAACTTTTCCATGTATGTAATGAGAAATTAAATGTTTTTAAAATGTTTCTAAGTGGAATTTATTTATTTGATTTGGAAGTACTTTCTCACGAATTTCGTAAATAATTGAATAATTTTCCAAGTGCATCTTTTTAATGCGATCACTCTCCGCCGCATAATTCTTTTTCCTTGTAGTATGTCGACAAAGTTGTTAGTTAAACGTAAGTATTTATGACATTTTCGCATATCGTCAGCATATATATATATATATATATATATATTATATATTTTTTTTTTTTTTTTTTTTTTTTATATATATATATATATATTAATCAGAATGCATAATTCCTTCTGGAAAAAATTTACTGCAGAGCAAGTAAACACTGTTTATTTTTACTTTGCACGAGAATTATTTCAGTGTAATTATGAATCTAGTAGTAAAAATAATCAAGGAATAAAATTTTACAATTTATTTTTAGATTTTTAGGCATCAGCATACTCTACTAGATGGCTATAAAAGTATTTCCATATTTTACGGAGTTACGCATTCTGATAATTAACCGATATTATTTTTTGCACGGTTTTTATGTGGCCCCTATCTAATGAAAAAAACAAATTTCATTGTATTATATCAGTGATGTATGAAGTAAGCAAAGTTTTCGAGAAAGAGCTTGAAAATAGGAGAGGGAGGGGGGGGAGAAGCTAGGTAAATCGTTTTCTTGGCGTTGCTCTTCAATTAAATTCACCTTTCTACGTCCCAAACTTACAATACCTTATGTTTAAATAAATGTATTACAGCATCACCACAAACATTTTTTTATGTAGAAAGAGGTAACCCGTTCAGATGTTCTAGTGTAAGACCACCTGTACATCAATCTTTGTCTAGTAAAAAGACTGATTAGCTTTTTTTGAAAATGTGACATGATGCACAAAAATTACTTTTATCCTTTTTCGTATATTCTGAGTAGGAAAAACTTAACTAAAAGGGTTAAATTGATTAACGCAAATATAAAATTATTGTAAAAATCGTATTAACAGTTGGAAAATTTTTAATTTAATAAAGAAATTTTTGCATATTAGTATAATACTTATGTTAAGGTACTTTTAACAGAAAAAACTTATTTTCCGTTACATAAGGATTTTGAACTTAAAATAATCAGAAAAAAGTTGATCGATATTACTTCCAATTTAACTTCTTGTACTTTTAATTTTAACTTCTTGCAGATGTTCTAAGAGAAAATAATAATCAAGCACTTCAATCAATTACCTTTTTTTCCCTCTCGTTCCTCAACGATGAATGTTATGGCAAATATATACTCTGAGTTTCAGCTTAAACAAACTAAAAGCTTAAGAAACTAAAATTCTAAAAAGGAAAAATCAATTTAACTGAACATATTGTAAAGTGACAGTCAATAAACAAAAGCTGCGAGATATATTTGCATAAGAATGCATGTTTTACAAAATTAAATCTTTAAAAAAAATTTAAGAAGAAATTATCAGCACAAAGTTGATTTTTCCTTTCCCAGCATCGAGTGAATTTTTTCTCAATATGTCTTGAGAAGTAAATCACTTAATAACAATTTTAAAAAGAAAGTTTATCGAAAAAAGACCTTGCAATTTTTTTCTTCAAAAACTCTTTTCTAAGAGTAAACAGAGAAATCACACACATACACACATGCATTTGTCAAAAAAAATGGTTTCAGAGTAGTTGAATATATTATTATTTACTTCGAGAAAGCACAATATTCATCTATAGAGAACCAAAAAATAGATCTGAAAACTGAAGAAATTGATGTTTGATAAAAAAGAATATTACTTCAATATTTTTACTTGAGCTCCTAAAAAAAACGAGCCTTAAGATTTACACTTAGACTTAAATTTTTTAATGGTTACCTATGATGTTAAAATAAAACATACGGATAAGAAAATATAAATTAATTTTCGAACTTATGGTACGCTTTGACAACTAGAAGATTAATTTCGGAACTTTAAAGACAAACTCACATATCGATAACTTTGATCAAGATATCAAGTATTTTAAATGAAATAATACCCCATATCAACTACACTACAAGCCATTGAAATTGCTACACCGAAAAGACGATATGCTACGGACGTGAAATTTAAACGACATAAAGAAGGTGCTGTGATATATAGATGATTAACTTTCAGCGTATTCAAGCAAAGCAGGCAATGGTAACGACAACTACAATATGTTTAAATGAGAAAATTCTTCAGCTAGTTTTTCATGCACAAATGGCATTTGAGCGTTGTCTAGTGAAATATTGTTGTGGTTCCTCGTGTAAGAAGCAGAAATGCAGTACCAGCATGTTTCTGACTTTGATAAAGGTTGAATTGTAGCGTACTGGGATTGCGGTATTGCTGGTCACGTCGGTCGAGATCCATTAATTGTTAGCAGAATATGGAAACATGGGTTCAATACTGTAAGACGGAACGCCGTGCTGAATCTCAAAGGCCCCCCCATCATTAGCAACCGAGAAGAGAGGCATGTCACTCGCTTGAACCTAATGGACCGTGCAGCCACGTCATGATCCCAGAGTGGAGAATTTATGGTCATTTGCAAGACAACAAGTGTCTGCACAAACAGTTCGACGACGTTTTCTGCAGCCTAGGCTCCCAGTTTGAAGACCATGACTGCGGCTTCCCTTGACGCTGCATCCCAGACAGGAAAGTCTGCAATAGTGTGATCAACGACGAACCTGGGCACATGAATGGGGAAACGTCATTGTTTTCACATGTTTCATTGTTTTCAGTTCTCCCACACATTTAGCTGAGTCAGAGGTAGACAAGGGGGATTAAAGGGAAGTAGGAATAGACACACATTACAAGGTGTTGCCGAATTCGACGGCAAATTCAAAGGGGTGATAGTAGGCAGCACGGGATCGCCACTCACGTTAAGTTGGATAAAATCATAATTATAGTAGGGAATGAGAACAAACGAATGCGGGGTTTTGGAGCACCTGGGTGGGGTTGAAGAAACATAAACGTGTGAAAATTTCCCACTTTTCCAAAAGTTGCTGCTTGTAGGACTGAACACATCGCACCAGAATGTGTGGCCCGTGCATCATGGTGCACTAACACATTTTTCTATTGCGGTGCATAAACTCATCCATGCTACATATCCAGGGAGGTGAACTGGACACAGTGGACCTAATCTTTAGCCTCCACGCTTCCCGTACTTCAATCACTTGGAATTCTTCTTCTCATGGGCCTCCTAATGTCATGTGTGTATGAGACGAAAGTGGCCACAGTGAAGAATCTCACGTCACGGATCATCGTCGCATCAGATGCGATCGCTAGCAAACCGGATTTGTTTGAACACAAATCCTTCGTTCGTCGGTGCCTGCTGTACTATGAACTAAGCGTCCAAAACCTCGAACAACTCTAGTGGCTATTTCTTGTCATTGCATTTCTGAGGTCAAACTGCGATACATCTTTAAGAGGGGTTTTAAGACCCCATGTGCTAAATAAAATAATTGGAAATTATCATGTCGAGTAATCCTTCACTTCTTCCACACTATAGCTGGGGCACAGGGTAGATGGGAAAGAAGTTTATTGTAGGTTGATCCTTGTAACCATTTCAAACAAAATAATTTATTACTTCATTGTTATCTTCTTAAGGTATCCGACTACTTGCGATAACTTTTTTTTAAAAAAAGTAAAGATAAGAATTATTATTATTATTATTTTTTGTGATGCTTAGATTTATTGAGTACATTTTAAGAAAAATATACTAAAATTAAAAAGAGAAAAATAAATTATTATTACCAAAATGTGAAAAAATGGTTAAAAATTGACAAAAAATAACATAAACGCGGCTCATTCTCTACCAAAAGTTTTGGAACACATTTTTTCAGTTTTTCATTTCTGATGTGCTGCTGTGTTATTCATTTTTGAAATGACCTTCAGCATAAGAGATATTTTAATTTTTACAAAAACTTGAATACTTTATCTTAGTTATTATATGAAATTGCTTCAAAAAACAGTGATTGTATTAAAGTGAGGGACTGTAAATTTTGTAATGATTGATAAATCTGAAGGTTATTACTATTATACAGAACAAATATAACAAATTCCAGTCAATGATTTTCAAAAAGTTTAGCAATCACTGTCCCCGTTTGAGCATTTTCATAAAAACACATTTCGAGTAAAATGCGTTTTAAAGTATGCCTTACCTTGCTTAATGTAATGGTATTTGCTTTTACTAAAACACTTATAATGTTTGTTCTAGAGAACGGAAAATAATAAACTTCATATTTTTATAAAGCTAATAAGATGGCCTATAAAATAAAATAATAAAAATAATTTGTCAGTTTTGTCAAAAATTTCATAGAATAGTTGGATATCTTAATAGAAAAATTCTTCCGACGTATCAACACCCTCTTTTTAATTCGATGAAAAGTTACAGAACTCAGCTAACATCGCATTTATAAAACATGTACATCAATGGGCTTTAAAAGGGCCAATTTTTTTAACTTAATGAATTTTTAACTCAATTAAAACGAGATTAATTAACTTATAATTTTTATTTATTTATTTATTTCTTAGAACAGGGTATCATCGAAGTAGCCTTGTTGCAAATTTAATATAAATGGATCATCATTTTCAGAGATATTCTTGAAAAATTATTGTGGGGTTAAAATTATTTCGTATAAACCATTCAGAATATCTCCTTCTTTTTATAAATCACAGCTGATATTTGAATCAATAACTTAAAATAATTATATACGCATACAATTCCTTTACACACCAATCGTAATTTTAAAATCCAAAATTTCCTGAACTAATAGAAGAAATTGGACGAAATTTTAGAATTCATGAAATACGTAATATGTAATTCATTTTTTATAATTTATTATAAATTATTATTATTATTGTTTCAATTTGTTTATATCTTTGGAATCAGAAAATGATATTTAATGCTCAAGGCCAAAATAATGCCAAAATAATTCTTAAATACTTGGACATAAGTTATTTATTCTCAAATATTTGAGACACTCATTAATCATTAGGCTGTTACTTTTCTCAACCTCACCCCCACACAAGATGTAGACCCTCCGTATACGGGGATGTACTGATGCTTTTTAAATCTGTTGAGACTCGATTTCCTCCATTTGATGTAGTTTGGTAGTTAGGAGAAGTCCAGTTCAAGTGTCATCCTCGTCACTTGACCGAGTTTCAAAGTTACGAGGTTCGTGGACAATAGTCCACGTGTTGCTTTATATTTCGATGTTAACATAACTCTCCCATCACACAGGAATTTTAAAACATTGTATTAAAAGGATTGAAATTTAAACTAATTGTATAGGTGCAAAAATGCAAATTTATGTACAACAACCAAAAATAAATCATTCAGTATAAAAGGTTGATGCTTTATCAGTGCCTTAAATATTCACTAAGGGTTATAACTAATCCACTTAAATCAAAATATAGTTAACTTGAAATCACTAATATTGATAAAAATTTACTTTGAATATAAGTATAACTTACTGCCTTAAGAATATTATTCCAAGACAAAATAATTTAAATGCAATTTTTTTTGTTGGCAATAAATGAAGAAAAAGCATCCTACTTTTAAAACATGCTTGTTTCGTGAAAAAATGTTTCTATCATGGTAATATGTTGCCTATATTTAAATAAGACCTCTCTACAGGAGCTAAATTAGGGTTTTTTGTGAGATATATAATGACGAAGTGAATTTACTTATATTTTAATATATTGGTGTAGAGTAATATTAATAAAAAAATCTTATTAAATTAATTGATCGTAACTCTGTAAATAAGATGAATTTTTCAGATATCCCAGTTAATCGCTTGTATAGAAATCTAAGCTATATATAGCAACAACTTTTTTTTATTAAAGCAGCATTTTTATCAAAAGACAATGAATATTTTGAAAATATATATTTTTTCTTCCTTTCTGTCTTAAAGTTTCCTTTAAACATTTTTTTATCTAGTAATAACATCCTTATTCGTCGAAAGCGGTTGGTGATAGAGGGTGACCCTCAGTGGTGCTCGGGTGCAGTGTTATTTAAATTGACCACCTTCGGGTTCGCATTGCACGCCTTGTACGATTCAGACAAAATGAATTCCTATTCGAGCCAATCGTTAAGGGATTTTATTCCTGCTTTTTGTTGTTTGCGACTTGCAGAAGGAGGTGCCACTGCATACCCCCTTCCCAGAGATGAAAGTTTTTTTTTCTTTCTGTTTAGACTTTCTGAACGATTCTGAGAGAAGGTTGTTTTTTCCAGGCAATTTCTGCAACAATGCATCTCCAGTATGTTTGAGTGTAGTTGTAACGTTTTTCCTTTGACGTTGCGGGTAATCTCTTGTTGAGATGGCAAGTCTAGTTGATGTGTATTCCGTAGCCTATTTGAATCATTAGTCGTGATTTATTGAGAATATTTTTGTTGACACTCTATGGAATGAAAGCATAATCAACCAGTATCGTTAGGCTATGCTGCCATCTAGTCTTCAATTCCTGAGTCACCACTTTGGTGACAAACTGCTGACCTTGGCAGACGTGTTTATTTGATTCACTGAACTACTGATCCACAGCTACACCGTGCATGCCTTTAACAACTAAGACGAAAAGAGTCCCTATTCGTGCCAGTGGGCAAGGTATTTTATTTCTGTCCTTTGTTGTTTGCGGCTTGCAGAAGTCGCAAACAACAAAAGACAGAAATAAAAGACCTTGTCCGTTGCACTTAAAATAATTTTATATAGTGTAAACTTGGAAAATATGGGCACCAAAAAAACTAAATTGAAAATAAACTACACAATATCAATTTTCAATGTTTAGAATTTCAGACATTTCAAACTTTAGAGTATGGTTTCTGTATTGCTATATAAACAAACCTCAAAATCTGGTTACTGTGCGGGAAAACCAATTCTGCAATTGCCCATATTTGACAAAAACTGTAAGTAATATGGTTCAAATTGCCGAAAATATGGACAGGTTGCATTACAAAATAGATAAGATAAACTGTCATCTGTAAATTTACCTTTTCCGAACGGAAATGTACTTCTTATCATTTCTACACAAATTACGTGTATGGCAAATGATAAGAAGTACATTTAAACCTTTGTTATTGAACAATTTATATAAAATAGACCAGGTTTTTATCTATGAATTAAACATAATTAAATAGTGAACATCAGATAAACAATTAAGTTGACACAAATTATTACAAACTTGAAGAAAAACAACATTTAATGCCCAGTTGGCCTCATACCATACGCTACACTCATTACAAAAGAAGGAATCGCCCTCTTAATCGACGCATTCCTCATAGAATCAGGATGAATAAGATCCATAGCGTTGCACACAATCCTGTCCTTGATTTTCCCCATAATAGTTAGCACCACAAACAGGAAAAATGCAGGATGTATTTTGTTTGCTTATCATTTGCTTTTGCTCTGCGT
>BMAO01000876.1:0-18600 GCA_019973975.1 Trichonephila clavata
AAATTAACTTGGAAGCATTGGAAAAGGTAAAAAATGTACCAATCTGCTTAAAAAATAGTTTTATATCTTTTCGGAATTTAAATTTAAAAAATCCATCAATATTTCCGTTTTAGAAATTGTCTTTTTAATAAATAACATTTCAAATATATCACATATTAAAGGCAGTTATTTTTCAATGAAAGAGAATGAATCAGTCAAAATAAAATTCCAGTTTGGCTGAAAACCTGATTTTGATGTTAACATATGTAAATGAAAAATTATGATTTCAAGGATATGTTTCACATTAATCACAAGTTAAAAGCATTTATTTTTTAATCTGTGAATGAATTAAACAAATAAAAAAAGCTCCGTCATAAAATTTCAGTTTGCCTTAAATCAATTTTCAGTACGAACTTATGTCATTGTTGCATATGTTATGAATGCATGGCCTGACGCTGCACGGGCTGTTTCGAGTGAATAACTTTTTGCCAGTGGAAATTTCCTCTTCCCCTCTCAATGCCATTACTTCCTCATTTGTGTGTGATTTCTATATTTTGTCATTAAAATTCCCTTTTATAAAATTTATTCCATGTCTTTGTCCCTAAAATTCCCTTTTATAAAATTTATTCCATGTCTTTGTCCCATCAGTCTGGCCTTTTTTCCCTCCATTTAGCCTGGCATTGACCGAGGTTTTCCAACTTTATCCCAATAGAAATTTACCTTTTCCTTCTTGATGCCAGCACTTCTGGGTGAGGGTGTATGCACGATATAAGGGATTTCTATACTTATGTAGAAGTTCATTAAAATTACCTTTTCTGAAAAGTCTCCAATTTCTCTTCCTTTACAGACAGGTTTCTTTTCCCTCAGTTTAGCCTGGCGTTAAATGGGCCTTTTCGTGTATAAAAACCTTTTCCCCTTTTTTCCAAGTGATAAGATCTTTCTTTAAATTTCTATTTTCGATTTGTAGTTTACAAAACTAATGTACAACAAACAATATACGATATTATTATTAAAAAATTCATTTTGTAAAGAATAAAAAACAATACCGGTTTAGTTTTTTGAAAAATATCAATTTATATCCATTTTTATTAAATAATGAATGAAAAATGATTGCTTATTTCTGGATGCTTGATTATTTGATTAAAAATACGTAACAATAAAATAGAAGTACGGGAGAGAAAATCTAAACATTTACTTGCATTCAATGTATAAAGAAAGATTCAATACAAAATAATTGTATCTGAAGGAAACATTTCAGCATCTACTTACATTCTTAAAGTTTTTCCCTTTAACTCGCTTTTTTAAAAATAAAGAAAACTATGAGTTGTGATGTATCAGAAAGTTGTTTCTTCCTGCACATGCTCCATAAGCCTCAAAATGGCTCAAATTGTAAAAAATGTATAACAGAGATGCACAACCTTTTTAGGATGAGGGGCCAAAAAATTTAATAGAATCATATCGAGGGCCAAAATATTACGCGATGGCAAATATGTTACAACCGTGAAAACACTGTTTTGTGACAATGTTTATGCATTTATCACAATTATTACTTACTCAGGTACACATTATGCAGTTGATAAATGAATGAAACACAAACACTTTCGAAAAGATTAAAATACTTTGGCTCAAAAAAAAAATCCTGCTGAAAAGGTGGCAAACTTGAAATTATATTATCACAAACTGATACGCTCTGAGTGGCCAAACGGTTAGAGCACTGCTCTACCATGCAGGTGGCTCGGGTTCGAGCCTCCCAGATACTTGTTTGTTAAATTTAATCATGACTTTCGTTATTTATTATAACGGACATTTGCAAATTATATAAATTGAATTTATGTTAATCTTTCCCCTGGTAGTTATTCTAGAACTCTCCACCAGGTTTATAAAAGTACTGCAGCTGGATAGGTCTTCAGTTGTAGTGCTGCCCGTGTAAAACACTACGACTAAATAAATCTTGTATAGGGTAACATCGCCTTGTTCCTTTCTACATGACAATATAACAAAGGAAAAGTTTTGCTAAAATTATATAAATAACACAATTTAAATTTTGAAAAAAATTAGTACTTAAAATTTGTAAAATTTAATGAGATGGCTGGAACTCTGAATATTTGAAGTTATTGATTTTACGTCATGCTTAAGATTGTTGTGGCAAAACGTAGAACAGAAAAAAGGTTCTCATCTGCTATTCTATCTCTTATTTTTGATTTGTTTAAATTAGTTAGTGAGAAAGAGTGCTCACAAATGTAAGTGCTGCCAAATAAAGTGGGGCATGCAGCTGCATTTTGCTTTAAGTACAAAAAGTCCTCGGATAAGTTTTTATAAAATTTAAAAATCGATTTTTCTTTGAATTGATTTTTGATAACATCAGAATTCTGTAAATCAATTAAGGCTAACTGCATACTCTCATCCACTAGATTTAAATCAACAGAAAATGGAGAAGAAAAAACATCAATTTTCGTTTGGCACTTTTTAAATCTAAAAATTGATCAGCAAATGCGTTGCATAAGATTTGAATTTGTTCCTCATACTACATCTTCATGTGTGGAAATGTTTCATGCCTTTTTTGGCCGTAGGGAAAGTGTGCAAAATTTTTAGTTTTCAGCTGGTTTTGAAATAAACATAATTTTTGTTTAAATGCCTTTACGTTATTTATCAATTGAAAAATGAATTGATTCTTTCCTTGTAGCTTTGTGTTCAAGCCATTCAAATGGCCTGCTATGTCTGCAAGAAAAGGCCAAATCATACTGGAAACTTACTTCTTTTAACCTTCTAGTATTTTTACCACAGAAATGTAACAATTTCACCAAATAGTTCCATCAAACGCTTAAGGGCAACTCCTTGGTTGAGCCATTTAACTTCTGTGCAATAAAGAATATCAGAAGGTATATCATCAAAATCTTTTAAAAATTCGGTAAATTGACTATGTTTGAGGGCATTACTACGAATAAAGTTAACTTCTTCAGATACACACTGCATTAAGGTTGCAAATCCTAATTCTTTACCACATAAATTACCATGATGAATTGTGCAATAAGCCTGCAACAGTTCTACACCACAATTAGCAGCGAAACCATTTCAATTTTCGTGCCAATCATTGATTTTGCTCCATCTGTGGTAATGCTTTCACAATGGTTCATGTTTAATTAAGCTGCATTGCACAAATGTATCAAACTGGAAAGAAGTTCACTTCCAGTTGTTTGCCCTTTCATGGGAAACATTACAAGTAGTTCCTCCGTAGCACAAAAATTTTTATCAATTCCACGAACAAACAAAAGCAATTGGCTAACTGATGTTCGATCTGTAGATTCATCAACAGCTAAAGAAAAATATACAAAGTTTGAAGCAGCTGATTTTACTTGATTTTCAATGTCCTCATTCAACTGTTGAATTCTTATTTGAATAGTCATTCTATTTATACTTAAATTTTTGAATTTCCTTTTTGCTTCAGGACAAAGTTTTTCATATGCAATTAACAAACATTTTTTATCAAAATCACGATCTGTGTTTGGCCGACCTTCTTTAGCGATAATTTCAGTGACACTTAGCTCACTTCCCCATCTACACTATTAAAATTCGAAGATAAACAAACGTATCTATCTATCTATGTATGTATGTGCGTCTATCTTCTCACGAACCGCACCACGCAGAAAGTCGCGGAAGGTACCAAAAGATCGGGAATTTTCCGGGGAAGCCGTATTGCCCATTTATATTCCGATATTGTAATTAGTTGAAAAGATATTAATTAAAAACCTTAAAACGCCTAATTATTTTAACTCCTACCGGTTGTTTACTTGGCAGAACTTCCGTTCCGTTTCGGCCGAGCGGTGATCCGACGTTTTCGACCATCTTAAAATTGTCATCCAATTTTCGGTGATGAAATCAGACAAAAAATAATTACAGAATCGGAAAGATCATTTATTTCGCCACGACACGGTATAATTTTTTTTGTAAAATAACAATACACACATATGTACGATAATGAACAAAACATAATTAAACATGAAATAGCTGCATGCATGTTATATTTTGTTAGTTATTATATTGCAATTTCATAACTGTGTCATGATTCACAAGCTCACTCCTTTTATATAATTATTATAGTTATTAGATTTCATTCAGGAAATTTCATACCACTGAATTCATTACCAATAAATTTATGAATTCTTATAAAAAATATTTCTTGAATATGTGCAACATTTTATACACATATGTAAAATAATGAACAAAACATAGTTAGCCATATATTTTTAAAAAATATTATAAAACTGATTATCTTTATTTTTTAAAAAAAATTTAGTTTAAAAAAAAGACACTATGAATTTCATTTGTCATTTTGTACGTTTTTTTGTCAATGCACATATGTATGCATTTGGTAAAAGCCCGTGCAATGCCGGGCCATGAAAGCTAGTATCAATTTAAAAGTTCAACAGTACTTTTTTGAAAAAAAATTGCTTGACTACTGAAAGTTTTTTGAGTTGTTCGATTTTTTGCGATCGTTCATATCCTTTCATAGATGCAAAATGTTTATGCTTTGTTTCATAATGCCGCTTTAATTATACTCTTTTGCCACAGGAATCTTGCAACTACATATTAAGCATGTGACAGTATCATTGTAATAGATAAAACAGTATTTATCTGTCCATGCCTCTTGAAATTTCCGATTTTCAAAATCTCCTTTTTTCTCTCTCATTATTTAAAATATTTTATATGGCTTTATAAATAAATAATAGACTAAAAATGCGAAAATAAAAAAGAATATCAGATCTATTCTGTGTGACAGTGATTTCAACATTCCCGATCTACTAGCAAAACCATGGGTTGTTTAAAAGAATGATCGCTGCAGCTAAATAGAAGTTAAAATTATTATTGATAGCGCTCACAATGAAGAAAAATGTGAGTTCGATAGGTACTTTTGATTGGCTCAGCATAATTTCGAATAGAGACTGTTCCGGCACGCGTGCGTGAATACACATTTGTTCTTTGACCTTTTCTGCATCCAGACCATGCGATGGAAGAAATAATGGCTTCCGGTGATCACGTTCGCGAGCTTCTCCTATACGAAAACTCGTACTCGCAGATAGCCATGAAGGAAAGATATTGAAAAGCCGCGTAATAAATTGAAAAAAAAATACTTTATGTGCAACTGTAAAACAATTATTTGCTGTAATACTATTTTCGTATGCAATTTTTTCCTTTATAATAGACATTTCTTCTTTTATAATAGATATTCGCGGGCCAACTTTAAAGGCTTCGCGGGCCAAAATTGGCCCGCGAGCCATAGGTTGTGCATCCCTGATGTATAACATTGTAGAAATTGGAATTTTAATAAAACATATTTCAGATTAGTCACAGGTTAAAAGCATTTATTTTTTGAAAAAAGAGTTAATTTACAGTCAATAGAGCAAGGTCATGGAATTCCAGTTTGGCTGAAAACCGATTTTCAACGCCAACTTTTGTCATTGTTGTAACAATAACGTTGTTACAACAATGCAGACAAATCAAAGTTGCTCAAAGACAAAACAAAGCAAAATTATTTTGATATTTTGGGGATATTTGTTCAAGAGCACCTAGTAGCCGAAATCTAATTTTAAAAAAAAATTTCAAAAACCTTCCCGGGGATATACCTAATAATTTCTCAAATTTCCACGGCGATTGGATGTATGGTTTTTGAATCTATCGAGTACAGACAGACACACACACATTCATTTTTATATAGATAGATTATGGTGAGATTATGAATTCATTCTGGCTTCCAGGCACCTATTACTAAGTGAAGTAGCTTGGAGATCAATTTTGGTCACCAAAAAAAATTAACATTGCCCCCTATACTACACTTTAACCATTTCATACACTATTATAAGTTATTTAACACTTCAATATTTTCATCCTCATTTTTTTTGTCATCGACAAATGTCACCAGAGATAAATTGCAAACAAAAAAAACAATGTGTTTATTGAAAGTAAAATACATAATTATTTACTGAATTATTAAATTAACATTCAAAAGTTACATAAATTATGAATCCTAGCTTAATGAATTTATATTCAAATAATCAAGTCGTATATCTCTTTTCAAAATATTTAAAAATCTACACTTTTATAATTTTTTTGATCAATTATGTCATAATATAGTACTATCGCAACAATGCCAACGTTCAAGATAACTCGTCAAGTTGGCAATTCCTATTTTGCATGTGTCATAATCTCTGAATTGGCAACCATGTGCTTCGTTTCAAACAATTTTGCCATATGGTTGCAATATTACATATATAAGTACTCATAATACTAATGAATACTTTAACATTAAAACCATTTTGACCTTTATTTCTTTTTTACATATAACACTTCAATTTTTATCACATTGATTTATAAAATTTTAATTACTTGTTAAAAATACCAACAAAATAAGGTATACTTGTGTATTATCGCAACCTGTTGGCAACATTATGAGAAGTGAAGCGCATAATTTCCAATTCAGCGCATACGACACATGTGAAATTGGGGTCGCCAAATTGGCGAGTTGTTTGGAACATTGATAATTGTTGCAATAATATATAAGTACCTAAATTTGGTTGAATTGTCGAACTGGCCACTTATCCCGCCAAGTGATTTCTCGCAAAATCGCCAAATCTGGTAACCCTTTTGATTTTTGTATCAGTGAGGGAGAAGTCGGATCGTGTTGTAGTAGGGTTGCTACTCCAAAACACAAAAACGGGCCAAATTAGCCACTTTTCATAATTTGGGGGATCAGTGGCCGATTCGACAATTTCACCAAAAATTTAATATTTAATACTAAGAAATATTATATATTTTTTTCAGAAACATGTTTGATACACATTGATCATTTACAACAACAACAACTTTTCACCATGAGGTGAATTGTGAAATGGTAAGAAACCACAAATATGATTCCAGAAAAACTAGTTGTAACAGATGATACACCCTTAATACAAAATCTTTGTAAACTATTTGGAATCTCAAAATAATTAGTTTAACTACAATTTATTCATACGAGAAATTCAGAAAACTCAGTCTTTTCCTTACTTAATATATTTCAATAGAAACAGTTAATGGCATTTCAGATTTTCTTCAGAGCCAATTTTCGAATTTAGAGATGAGAACAAAAGTCCAAATTTTATCTTAAAATGCTTAAATTCTCCATTCTAGTTCTTACTCCGCCAACTATAACTTTTATAATCATTTATTGTATACATAAACAGTTTCAGTTCTGTAACTGAAAGAAGTAATAAAAGGCGTTCAACGATATAAATCGCGCGGATCCAAAGAAAACAACAAAAAAAAGACTATTTCGGCAACTATTTGGTTTCTGAAAAACAAGACATTCCAGTAAGAACAAACAAGGGTAAGAGATCAAACCTTTGAAACTTACTTTGAAATTATCCCATAACATTAACTATTATATGAAAAATATTTACACAATATAAAAATTCAAAGCAATCTACCTTTTCATGAAAACAAGTCAACAGTTAACTCAGGATAAGAAAATTCTTTTACAGATTCGAATCCCTGAGTTCTAATCTTTTGTTGAATCCGAATCCGATTTATCGTAATCCTTCCCGAGTCCACATTTGAAGTAAGAGGTAGATAAATCATCTTTTCACATTCTTCAGAGATTAATTTTAGTAAAAGATACAAAATTTTTCAAATAAAGTAAGTTATTTTGCATATTTCCATGGACAAGCCGAAAATCTTTGGAACATCTTTCTAAAATTAAAGTATGGGTGTCGGCTCATGTACGAATTTCGGAAATCTCGGGGTAAAACGTAGTTGAGGAAAACGAGATTTTTAAAACATTTTCAGCAAGCAAATGCGCAAGCGATTTGTAATCTTTTTGGGAGGAGCTTCGATTGCAATCTTTATTTATAAAGAAAAAGTCACATAAATCCTTCAAAATCAGTTTTCGAATAGTTTGTAAAATTCAAATTCACTAATTCATGGTGTTTGAATGCGGGCATATGAGACATTGGTTGGTAATAACGTGTCGCTTTTTGATTTTGGCGTCTCCCCAAATTCAGAATACTTACTCCATTTGCATACACATAGGACGATTGAGCAGGGCCGTTTTCAACTTCCCGGCGCCCTCGGCACTTCAAATTGTTGCACCCCCTCCGACTATATCCAGAGCACCTCCTCCTTCAGTTCTTACCTTGCCAGTTTTGGTTTGGGAGAGATTTTCCTTTACCTCTCTTACTCTTTCGATGTTAAGAAAAACAGCATTAATAAAAATACATTCGACTTAATGTAATTTTAATTTCATTTATATACCTCTTGATCTATCTGAAGTGTCGCAAGCCTCAGAGTAAAAAATATTTCAAGAAATAGTTATTTTATAAACATTCAAATTAACTTTAATAATTTTTAGTCAAAATTACTTTATGTTTTAAGCTAAAAATGGCTGTAAAATGTGATTAACTGTGGAAGATTAGAACCCGCAACCTATGGGTTCGTAAGCACGTAACATACCACTTGACAAAAGTGATCACTCCTGTCCAGAGACTGTTACTGGCTTACTTAGATTCCCCACCACAGTACTTATACAACTTATTTTCCCTGCATATGTGTTTGCTTCTAGTGTTGGTGTACTATAAATAAGACAATGAGAGTTGAATGAACAGAATTAAGCTTTTAATAACTTAGAAGTGAGGTTACATGATTGCTGTTTACAGACTGTCTCATCCAGGCGTTGCCAATACAGAAAACAAAATTAAGTGATGCCAGATTACAAGAGAATAATATGACATTTTACCCCCCTTTAATTTTAATCTGGATATTTCAGTCCCTGACGTAGTCCTTCAAGTATGCAGGAGGTTGCCTATGGTGAGCTGTACGCAATGCTAATGTGTTCTTGTTCGGTTCAATCGAATCTTCTAAAGTGGTATCTGAATCTGAGTTTATTGGCTGTAGATCTGGAAGAACTTGAACACTTTCTTCTGTACCCTTGTTGCCTTCAGAGCTGGTAGTTTCTCCTCTTGGAGCTAAGTGTCTTATAGAAACAGTTGTTTCCCTTCCATCGCCAAGTTTTACATGTGCATAGTCAGGGTTAGCTTCAATTAATTCCACTTCTTGGACAATTGGCTCATATTTGTTAGCACGCACCTGATATTTCATCAGAACTGGACCAGGCTTTGTAAGCCAAGTAGGTATGGAACAGCCGTTATGGGATCTTCGAGGGTGAGAAAACATTCGTTCATGAGGAGTGGCATTTGTTGCTGTACACAATAAAGAGCGAATTGAATGCAGAGCTGTTTGGATAACACATTCCCATTGTTCAGTTTTCATATTATTGTATCTTAAAGCAAGTTGCATAGTTTTCCAGATTATGCCATTATAACGTTCAACCTGTCCATTTCCTGCTGGATTATAGGGAGTAGTACGACTTGTAGCAATTCCTTGAGAAGTTAAAAATGATTTTAATTCGTTAGACATGAAAGATGATCCTCTGTCAGAATAAATACAGTCGGTCGAAAAAATAGTCGAGCACCGTGACACTTTCAAAAAATGATTGAAAATGGAAAACGACCTTTTTGGAAAGGGCTCTTTTGGTAAGAATCGTGTCCCCTATGGTGTGTTTATCGAAAAAAATTTTCAAATTCCTCTGAAAAAAATATGTCGGATGGGGTGCGAGAAAAAAAAATTTTTCGTCCTTGACGAAGGATGAAAATAGAGGGAGTGAGCCACAAATGAAATGGAGACTTGTCACGCTGGGTGAAAGCAACGACCCATGTAATGGAGGTAGGTCAGGGAGGGTAAATAAAAGGGAGACAAGTCAAGCTGGGGGAAAGCAGCGACCTGTGAAGTGTAGGCATTACAACGTTGGTATGTCGAGAAAAGACAGAGAATCATTCCAATAGGGGTGTTGTTAGAACATTGGAGGCGAGCCATCTCACGACGTTGCAATCTTGGCGTGTCACGGAGGGGGTAGGTGAGTTTCAATGGTTTAGTGTCTAATGTATCTTTCGTTTGAGTACAAGTTTTCAAAGAGAGGCCCTCCAACGTTGGCATCTTCCTTCACCCAAAAAAAGGGGGACCAAGTCGACTCTTGTGTCGACTCGGTCCCCCTTTTTTCGGTTCAGTTCAATAGGTACAGTTTAATATTTCAATGTTCAATATGTACAGTTTAACAGTTCAATGTTCCCCATTTACTCCACTAAATCAGCCATTTGTTTCTGACATTCGGCCTGCAGCTTGTTGAAATGCTGTAGATAACGCGCAAACCGGTAAGATTTGACCATGGTGCACTCGTAAATGTCATAATTTTCGTGCACCTCATCGTGCAGGTGATCGGGAAGCGTACGGTCATGGAGGTCCTGGAACTTTAGTAGCGTCTCCAAGCTGATGGTAAACAACCCCAGCTGCTCAAAGAGTTTACGCTGGTCGCTTCCCTTGACCACGATGACGCCTCGATTGCCTTGCGCCAGCTGACCAAATTTACCCCTGGCGTAAAAGCTGAGGTATTCGAGGGGCACGGATCCAGGCAGGTGGTTTTTGAGACGGAGACTTTCGTTGATATATACCGATTGGCCCGGTCATCTTTCGAGGTGGTGATCAAATTGGAATGATCCACGGTGATGCACATGACTTGTGGATCCTCCGAAATGCTGGCAATGGAGATTTCTATGGGGACAGGCTTACCCCCACGATGAAACACGTTGGCATGAGCAAAAAAGGCTAGAATAGACATGGTGCATGGGAGGAGAATGTCTCTGGCGGCTCAGGTCTCTCATACAGTCGGTCGAAAAAATAGTCGAGCACCGTGACCCTTTCCAAAAATGATTGAAAATGGAAAACGATCTTTTTGGAAAGGGGGCTAGAATGGTGTCCCTTAGGGTGTGTTGATTGAAAAAATTTTTCAAATTCCTTTGAAAAAAATATGTTGGATGGGGCGCGAGAAAAAAAATAGTTTCATCCTGGATGAAAATGGAGGGGACAAATGAAATGGAGACCTGTCACGCTGGGCAAC
The DNA here is from genome assembly GCA_019973975.1 of Trichonephila clavata. Taxonomy (NCBI): domain Eukaryota; kingdom Metazoa; phylum Arthropoda; class Arachnida; order Araneae; family Nephilidae; genus Trichonephila; species Trichonephila clavata. The sequence continues at coordinate 10,958 of BMAO01000876.1, forward strand.
GACCCATGTAATGGAGGTAGGTCAGGGAGGGTAAATGAAAATGAGACAAATCAAGCTGGGGGAAAGCAGCGACCTATGAAGTGTAGGCATTACAACGTTGGTATGTCGAGAAAAGACAGAGAATCATTCCAATAGGGGTGTTGTTGGAACATTGGAGGCGAGCCATCTCACGACGTTGCTATCTTGGCGTGTGGAGCGAACCATCGTCTACGTGAGTCAACCCTCGTGTGACAAGGGTCCTGACAATTTAAGCAACATGCGTCTCATTTTCACATCAATCGACCCTTGCACCCGTATAGTATTGCGTTTCTCTGTACCCTCTTTCCAGGGGAAATAGAAAAATTACTGTGGGAAATAAAAATGTATCCAGTTGGGCTGCCAAGCGTGTACGGGACCCATGGTATAATGTAAGATGGGGGGTACCGATCCATGTGACGGGCTGGAAATGTTTAAATTGTGTAATTCCCTTGTATCCGCGCTACGAGGAAACGGAGGAATGTACACCTCTGCATTTGAATCTATACGATAACAAAATAGTGTATGTCGAGGAGGGAGCCGAGTGTTCCTTTCAATGCATGAGAGACGATGTGTATGTGTTGTCTCGTAAACATTAAATATGCTGAATGAAGTAAAGAAAACAAAACAAGCATGTGCCATGGACCACAAGCTGATTTTAAGGTCAAAGATGGATGAAATGCAAGCGAAAAACGACCCAAAGCTCAACGAGATGAAAGCGAGAAACGACCTCATGGAAAGGGAAAGAGATTTGATTCAAAGGGAAAAAGACGTGTTGAAAAAGGAACTTGACGTGGTGAAAAAGGAACTTGACGAGTTGAAAACAAAAGAATATGAATAGAAAATAAAAGAATATGAATGGAAAACAAAAGAATATGAATGGAAAACAAAAGAATATGAGTTGAAAACAAAAGAATATGAGTTGAACGCTAAAGTACAAAACATGTCAGTTGAAAATAAAATAATGAAAGATTTGTTGCAAAGAAAAAGAGTGGACAGAATCTCTTCCAATACAAGGCGTTGGAAAAACAATAGTGTAAAAAGGTTGGTTCGACCTCGTTCAGCCATCTCTCAACTTTCGAGTTTACTAGCAAACCTTTGAAACTAAATCATGTAAGCTTCTCTAAAAAAAAAAAAATTTTTTTTTTATTTAGAGAGGTAGAATGTTTTAAACTTTTTGAGCTCTTCAATCTGCCAAGAGTTTGGTTGTCGATATTATTTGCTTCTGAAAGATATTTCAAACTTTCCTCACATTCTATTTTTGGCTTTTGCGATATTTTATTTTATTAGCCTTCCATTGTGAATCTTACACAATGTTCCAGGCACAGTCTCAAAAAATGTGTCAACCTTCCATTGTGAATCTTACACACAATGCTCCAGCCACAGTCTGAATCAATGTGTCAGAGTTTTTTTTTCTTGTCGTTTCCAAACCCCCTCAATGGAAGAGTGATTCCTGGTCCCGAGCTATGCTCCTTTCCAGCAAACATTCTCCCATGGCTGTTCCAAACCCTAAATTTGTATAATATATGGAATGTCAACATGATTTGCTTTTCATCTTTCAGATTTTATTGGTCTTGCACAATGTTCTAACAATTGTGTCAGAGTTTTTTTTCGGGTCGTTTCCAACCTTGACTCTGAGAGTAGCCCAAAAAAATGGGAGATGAATAACTGGTCCCGAGCTATGCTCCTTTCCAGTCATCCATCTCCCATTTTTCTGGGGAATCCCTGTCCCCCTCCTCTACGAGGCTGCTCGTATGGGGTTGGGCGCCCTGCAGAGAGGACAGGTATTCCTCACCTCCAGGTGTTGCAGTAAACACCGCATATGAAATACATGGCCACAATGTGTCTTTTCTGGCCAATGCATCGGACTCAGACAGATGGAACACGTCTCGGGTATTTGGAAGACGCTTTCGGGCCATTTGAGTGCAAAACAGCCATCCAAGACGGCTTGAGCCAAGAGAATCCAAGGGGCCAACGGTTGAGGTCCATGTCGCCTCCAGGCCTTGTACGCCAATCGATACAATTTGGGAAGGGCCAAGACCGTCCACAGAGCTTGCAGAAAGGCCCCCTTGCCTTGGGCCGCCTGCTGTTCGAGGTAATCACTGTAAAGTTCGGAAGGTTCAGAAGAGGTGAGACATTCGAAGGTGGGCACGTCGTCGATGAGCTCGGGATGGGGCAACACTTTCCGTAAAGGGTCTCCCAGGTCCACGGGGGAAAGAGAAATGACGTCGGACGGAGTGAGAGTCTGTAACTGGGCTCGAAACTGCATCATAAAAGTAATGTACTCGGCCAAATGGGCCTCGTGGTATTCGGCCAGGTAGATTTGAAAGGCTTTGTCAGACTCCATTGTCTCGTATGAGGCAAAAAAGCGTCCGAATCGTGCTTTTGAGAGAAGAGCGACGCGCAGGAAGTGCTTTTGGATTGGCTAGACAGGAGGAAGATCCTGTGAGGGTCATGTCCGTTCTTTCAAAATGGATGGCATCATCTCCGGGAAGCCGGAAGCCAAGCAGGGGCACCTTTCAAGGTGGCAGAAAGAGTAGGATCCACGGGGCCCTGTCTCCAACATTGACAGTGAGCTCGTGTCAAACATTCGAGCGAGTGTAAAGACCCGTCCCGTACGACGACATGATTGAAGCGTTTCACGATAAAATAGTGTTCGGGGGCGTCAAAGACATTAAAACAATGGCAAGTGTCGGGTCCTTCCGTGCAGGCATCTGCACTATAGACACAATCGGAAAGATGGAATCCATGCTCGCTCAAGACCACCTGGACGGGAATGGGAAAGTGGGTCGCGAGTTGTTGAAATTTCACAATACCCGCTAAACGTTGCAAGCGTCGTCTATAAGACGACCAGCGTGAGACGTTGTCTCGCAAACCTGGGAGAATGTTTTTTTCCAATTCACCCATGAGAGAATCGAACGAGGTCATCATGAAGAGAATAAGAAATGTTGACAACAGAGCAAACCAAATGAAAGCTCGAGTGAAAGGCTCAACCTTTTTTAAACACTCTCCAATCTTTCTAAAAAAAAATTTTTTTTTTTTTAGAGAGATTGGTTGTAAACTTTATTTGCATCTGATAGATGTTTTAAACTTTATTTTGCTTCTGAAAGATATTTCAAATTTTATTTTTGCTTCTGAAAGATATTTCAAATTTTATGTGCGTCTGACAAATATTTCAAACTTTCCTTCTGAAAGATATTTCAAACTTTGTTTGCGTCTAAAAGATATTTCAAATTTTATGTGCTTCTGACAAATCTTTTAAACTTTATTCGCTTCCGACAGAGTGTTTGGGAAACCCACTCTGGATCACGTCATACATCCTTTGCCAACGTTTACTATTTTCGTCCGTCCAATGCATGGCCCGGGGTAAATAGTGTTGTCCAATCTCTAAAATTTGTTTCAATCGTGCTTCGGTGGGTTCACCGTGCATCACTCGTTCTTGAAACACCATCGATTCCAATAAAACGTGAATCACACAATCATGAGGGGGCTCTTTTCCCCGAGAACACACTAAACAATCTTGTTCACAATAACATGCATCCGAAACAACAGACATGGTCGGACACGATAAATAAAAAAGAAACAAAATTTCAAAGCACACTACACCAGACGAGTAAATGAAATGAGGGGGTGGTAGAAAGCTTTTAAACTTTTAAAGAGCACGGAGTTGTAATACACGCAGCACTCGAAGAGAACAACTCTAGCTAGACAAAAAATTAATTTATCCTTACAAAAAAAAATTTTTTTTTTTTTAGAGAGAATGTTTAAGAGCAAACACTCTTTGCAGATTACATTTAAGAGCAAACACTTTGCAGATTACATTTCAGAGCACATTATTTGCAGCTTCTCTTTTTCAACATGACCGACACGGACGATGTGTTGAGCCTGTTATCCGCCCCTGGTTCCCCTTTGCCCTCCATGGCTTCTCCTTCACACCCAGAGTCTTGTCATGAGCCCCCAAAACTAAACTCTCCCCAAGACCCTCGACGACGTCGTTTCTCCTCGTCTCGACGACGCCCTTCTTATGCTTATCGATTTCCCCAGCACCACGCTCAAGTCTTTTTCCATACGCACGGTCTGGCCGTGTTGTGTCTCCGAGACCATGGTTTCACGCTCACCAACGGGGTCGTCTCGTATGCTTCGGATCGCGTCGGGGCGCATAAAGTGTTCAACTCTTTACATAATCTCAATGTCGGCACCCTCTGTGTGACCGATTCTCGTTCCAAGCAAGACTTTAAAGGCATTCAAGAAAAATGGAGCGCTTTCAGTCCTTTCAAACGCATCCCCGTCATGCTCTTGAAATCCCATGCACGAGGCGAATGTCCCTTTTGCCACCAGACGCAATGTCATCGTTGGATTGCCGTGCAAGGCATGTGTGCCATTCTCCATCAACCTCTCAACCCCATTTTTCACTCGCATCCGGCCTGACACGTCTATAAAAGGAGGACGCGGGTCGACGCTTCTCGTCAGTTTGCAGCATGGATGCCTTCCCAGAGTACCTCTCCTCCACCGTGGTGCCCGTGACGCTGCCCGAGAAACCCGATGCGTTGGAATATGCCGCTCAACAAGGCCAGGTGCGAGCGGGCATCCTCTACCAGGAGCCTCACGCCAAACGCGTGTTTACCTTATTTCGTCAAGATCCGTGGTACCACCAAAAGACGTTGATGGACAATTTCAAGCGGGCCGTGCTGGAAGCCAAGCACGTCAACGAATTTCGACCCAACGCGATCCTGTGGGAAAAAGTGTCCAAAGGCCTCTTGAAAAATCCAGATCGTTTGCTCAAAAATACCGACAAGAGGATGGTGTACATTTATGGCAACCTGTTTTTTGTGAAAAAAGACTTTACCTTTGGGTTGAGAACGGTGCACCCCGGAGAAGTGCATTTCATTCAAACGACGCACGTGCCCCTGCTGCTCTACGAACTGCCCCCTTCCAGTCTCCAGTGTCGAGCCCGACCCAACGTGAACGAGAAGAGTTTCGAGCCCTACGACCAAATGCTCTACCATCGGACCATCTTGGAGCCACACACGGCCTAACCGATAACGGCGGGAACCCACTATTTGCTGTTGACGGTTCAAAAAACCGTTTTGGGTCTGGACCTGATCTCCGAATCCCTGCTCCCTCAGCTACTTCAGAAGGGATTTCACCTGGGAGATTTTCGAGAAAAAAAAACGTTGGATCAAATCGCCTACAAGCTACCGCCTCCGACCCCAGTGCTTGGACTGAAGCGATCAGGGGAGGAGACGCGCCCCTCCAAGAAACGAGGATGCATCCAGAGACCTGTGCAGATTCCACAACCTGAGCTACTCTATCCCCAGCCTGTGCAGATTCCACAACCTGAGCTACTCTATCCTCAACCTGTGCAGATTCCACAACCTCAGCTCCTCTCTCCGCCACCTGTGCAGATTCCACAATCTGAGCCGATTCCAGAACCTGAGCTCATCTCTCCAGATCCCGTGCCAGAGCCCGAAGCTGCTTGGCTCGACCAACTCCTAACGTCCTTCTCTGGACCCGAACCCTCGGTGCTCCACCTGGTGCCCTCGTTCTTTGATGAAAACAATGAACTCATCACCTTCCTGAAGACTTTTGAACACGATATGGCAATGGAGCCCATGGACTTGTCAATGCCCAAACTCTCTCCTTGTATCCGAACTTCTGTTGGATTTAAAGCCATGCAACCTTTGAATCTATCTTGTAGAGTATGATCATGATCAATAAAAAAATGATTATTTTTAAAAAAACACAAGTCTCCTTCTTTGTGTCCGAACATTTATTGGACCCGTTGCAAACAAAAAGTATAATTTTTTAAAAAACAAGTCTCTTTCTTTGTGTCCGAATGATACAACCTTTATTGGACCCGTGTCCAACAAAAAGTATTATTTTTTAAAAAAGTAAGTCTCTTTGTGTCAGAATGATCCAACATTTATTGGACCAGTGTCGACATCGCACGACGATCGTGTTTGGTAATTTGGGTCGCTGGCCCGATCGAGTCACGTATTACGAGCACGACTATCCTTACACCATCCTCTTTGAATTCAATTTCGGGGTGCATGTGCCTCGGTCGTTTGGAAAGACCGTGGTCGTGTTTACCAGTCATTTGGATTTGACGTGGGATCCAGGCGTCGAGTTGAGATTCTTTCAACTGGGTCGTCCCCCGTCTCGCCGAGTTTGGGAAGCCCATCAACCTCACAATAAGGAGGCCTATACGTTGAATCTCACAAACTGCACGCGCCTAGCGGAGGTGTACGTGAGACTATTAACGTGGTTGGATGATTGGGAAATGCATCGAGACGACCCCCTTCCTTGGCGCCTGGTCATGCCCCCAGCTTGGAAACGGGCGTTGGAACCCCATGTGGAACGCTCGCATCGCAAGGCCTTGGAATATGGGATGCCTGTAGACGTCACGCTCCTCGAGCCTATATAAGGCCAGCCAGCAGAATCATTCTTTTTCAGAAGCATGTCTATCTATTTTGCTCATGCCAACTACTTTCTCCACCAGGGCAAGCCAGTGCCCATCGAGTTGTCTATATTGCCACCCTTCCCAAGAATGGCAGTGATCCTCAAGTGCTCTGCATTACCGTCAACCATGACGGATTCGACTCCACGCCCCGAGACATGCGATACAATGCCTGCAAAAGCGCTCGTCTTCGTCTGGTACGTCCCTTGCCCAAGAGTGTGCCTGTAGACTACCTACCCTATTGCGTGAGGGCATGGTGGACCCAGGAGGTCTCATTGTCGTGAAAAGCTCCAAACAGCAAAAAATGTTTAAAGAGTTGGGACTCGTCCACCGTATGCTTGGAGATTCTGCCCAAATTCAACACCCTTGGCGATGGCACCTTTCCCAACCCCATGCATGATGACCTCCACGAGGAAGGGACGTGTCTCATTGCACCATGCTGAAATCTTTTCAATTTGCAAAATATCTGCAGCAGTTTCAAAAGTTGCAGGCGGAATGAAAGGACAAAGTTTCAGCTTGAGAGAGTGAAAAAAAATTGCCCAATGGCCCAAAAAAAGGGGACCGAGTCGACACCAAAGTCGACTCGGTCCCCCTTTTTTTGGATAAAGGAAGGTGCCAAGGTTGGAGAGCCTCTCTTTAAAAATGTGTACTTTTTACCAACCTCTTTTATTTTTTGCATGTCAATGTTGAATAGCCGATAGAAATCTCATGATATGGATTGCCAGCCAATAGGAATCGATTCACGTGACCCACCAGAGTATATTAGGCGAGCCATCCGCCGCCCTTCTCTCAAATGCACCATGTCTCATCTAGCCTTTTTTGCTCATGCCAACGTGTTTCATCGTGGGGTAAGCCTGTCCCCATCGAAAACTCCATTGCCAGCCTTTCGGAGGATCCACAAGTCATGTGCATCACCGTGGATCATTCCAATGGACCTCGAAAGATGACCGGTCAATCGGTATATCAACGAACGTCTCCGTCTCAAAAGCCACCTGCCTGGATCCGTGCCCCTCGAATACCTAGCTTTTGCGTCAGGGGTAAATTTGGTCAGCTGGCGCAAGGCAATCGAGGCCTCATCGTGGTCAAGGAACCGACCAGCGCAAACTCTTTGAGCAGCTGGGTTGTTTACCATCAGCTTGGAGACGCTGCCAAAGTTCCAGGATCCCATGAC
>BMAO01000877.1:0-19630 GCA_019973975.1 Trichonephila clavata
AAGAGGCGAGTTTATGCCACTTGCTTATAATAATGAGAAAAAATTAGATGACGTGGTCAAAAAAGAGATGAAACCCGATTTATGGTTTTGAGCCTCAACATATTTAGTTGCATGAAAAGTTAATTAAGGTTTTCCAAGTAACATTTTTAAACATCAAGATGCAATATGATTAAAAATACTTCAATAAAATGAAATAATAAAAATTAATTTGTCTTATCTATAACAATTAAAATTTATTTTCATCAATTTCGAAGCCATTTATAAATCAGAACTTTCAAAAAAGAAACTTTTTCAATTTACAAATTACTTATAAAGGTTTTCCAAATATATTGTGTCTCATTTGTAATTCAAGAGAAAAACTGAAAACTTAGAAGTTTTTACTAAGTAGTACATTTTTTAAAACTTTATTTCGCAAACATATATTTAATGTCTACGTACTTCATCGTGGGGCTTTGAAGTTACAATTCCCATGTAGTTCCAAACTTCTTCCAAAATTGGGAAAATTGGTCACACTCCATGAATGCAGATCCAGTATGTTTCTAAAATCATAATAAGCATACATCATTATTATGTACTTCATTACAATATAATTACATGCAACTTTCATACTATAACGTCAAAACAGAAAATTAACGATACTAAGTGGAAAACTTTGAAATAAAAATAAAATGTATTAAAAGGGTTATTCCATTATCGCGGTGCAACATTTGACGCAGTAAAGCTTCTTAATAATAAAAAAAAAACATTTTTAATGAAATTAATCTTGGAAAAACTACATTTTAACATGCTCAATTTATATTCGTTTATATGAATTTTAATGTAATATTTAAAAAGCCAGGAGGAAAGTTCAAAGTGCCAACGCGGGTGCAACAAAGTTGGCCCAACTTTTCTAGATCATAGACAAAAAACAAGGAATTCTGTTAATTGGGATGCATTTATTATGTTATGCCTTGATATTTGCATGGTATTAAACTAATAAGTACAACAATAAAAAAATATTTAGAAAACAAAATAAAAAAAGTATTTAGAAAAATAAAAAAAGTATTTAGAAAACAAAAATAAACGATGAATTATTCACCTTTTGAAGCAATCGCGGGTGCAACCCATCTAATTTAAGTGAATATAAACATCAATATAACTTATATAGGAATGAAATAAAAACAATTTTGAAGGCTTTTCGAATGTTCATATTAATTGTTCTCTTCTGGATTCGTAGCTTCATTCCCATATTGCACTTGACTGTTTTAACATCTTTTATGTCAGGCATTTGTCTGCTAATGCCATCCCTATTATAAAAATCATAAATCTGTTTTTTTCCCCTTCATCCTCAGTTTTCAAGGCACGGCTTTAGGGGCGTCATTTTTGTCGAAACAGTAACTTTGAATTCAGCAGCCATTTTTTTACAAATTCCACTGCACTGCTTTGTGGGGCTAACTGGTAAATTACGTTTCACTTGGCCACAACTTTCCCTATTGTGCGGGGCTGTTGTATCTAGTACCTGATTGCTTAACTTGTTCTTTTTTTATGACGCTTTCTAGTTGCCAGCATTCTTTCTTTTGATCTGATTCTAGCCAATATTTTCAAATCTTCATCTGTCTCATTTTCTTTTTCATTACTTCTCTCAGTTCTGAATCACGAGCCCTTTCTCGGTGGAGAGGTTCTGCATGAAATTCAGGATTCTCTTTTAACTTACTTCCCCTAGATTTCTGCGAAGCAGTCTCTTTGCGTTGCTCTGTTGTCATTTTAATCAAAGTTATATAAAAAAGGCAGAATACAATATAAACACAGGTATTAAATATATATCATCTCAATCATACATAACATATATATTTTCAAGGCATATCAAAACAATTAAATATATTATAAATCACCAATAAGGCTAGTTGTCAGAGTTGCACACGTGATTCTAACATCACAATCGCGGGTGCAACCAATATAAATTAACGTTTATTTTAATCCAACTTATTACACTCTAAAAAACGATTGATATAAGTTTGCGTTTGATTCTTCTTACTTCTACAAGTTTCAAAACGTTAACACTTATTTCTGTGAAAAAAACAAACTTTTACATCTTTTGTATCGCGGGTGCAATAAGCTAACAGAGCCTTCTTGTAGTCAATGATGCTTAAATTAACAACAAGTACTACATTTTTTGGCACATATGAATAAATGAATATTGTCACTACACGTATAGAGCCGGTAAAATTAACCTCACGGACGATAATAGAGCTGTTTTGTGCCTTTGCTGCCTGGTGTGTTTTGGCAGTTTATTCCAATTCTTCAATAGTAATATTTCCAAGAGCACTAAAATTTTAAATATAAAGTAAAACCGAAAAAAAGTTGAATATATTAAATTTTGACTTTATTCTTTACACTGCTACCAAAAAAAGTAACAAATAATGTGATTTAAAAATTAATGTCGAGAATTGTTAATAGCGACATCGCCCAAAACTGTTTTTTTTTTAGCTTTTCGTATTAAGTTAAAAAATATTTTTTTAAAGAATTTCCTTCAGATTTACTAACATTTACTTTAGATAAAACTTATTAACTACATGTGTTTAATAGAACAATTTGTAGTGAAACTCTAAGTTTTTACTAAGTGGGAGTGAATGACTGTTATAACGTCAGACTATTCAACTACACGAGGGCTTCTGGCGACGGGCCTCGTTATTTTGAACCATGGTCAATTGACGAGGATGAGCCCCACTCTCTCCTAACTTCCACATCACAACCGGGAGGACATTTGAGGCACGGCATATTCACGGGCATCAGCACCCACTGTAGGGTCCTCAGCAGTACTAGACTCGAACAGCCACTAGTCCGTTAAATTGACGACTAGACTACCGCGACTACGTTCTCACTAAAAGAAGGCAAGTAAGTTAAATAGCAGGAAATGCTTAAAATTTTAAAAAAGCGTGTTTATAATTATGATTTACGTTTCCCCATTACTTTTTTAACAACTTTCAACCGGTCCTTTAAAAATATGACAAGTAAATTAGTAATTTACATTTGAAAAAGCCTTGAGTTTTTACAAATAAAGTATTTTTTGAGGCATTCAATGTATAAAAACAATATAAAAAAATTAACTCAATTCTAATTCGTTAGAAACTTTCTAGCCCATCTGTTGTAGATAAATCCTAACTATGTTAGAAATAACGCAGAATATAAATATAAAATTAAAAAATAAAATTTAATGACTGAATGAACATTTGATAAAACTATATTAACATCAAGTGCCATACACTATAACTTTAAAAATGTATTTGAACTTCAGTTGATGAATAAAAAGTATTTTATTAACGATTGAAAAAATTTAAACAAGATATATATATAAATAAATATATGTAGGGAAAGAGTGAACTATAATAGGAATAGAAAAAAGTACTAAACAGTAGATGGAGCAATTATAAATGAAAATATATAAATCAAATATGTATCGAAGTTTAAATGAAAATTTTTAATCAGAGATAAATGTTGTAAAGTTTTTATTTTATACATTGGAAACAAAAATATACGATCTTGGATAATCATAATAAATATAATAATTTTAAAAAATATATCAAGCTTAAAAACATACATATTTTACAAGAGATAATTGATTTCCATGTTACTATGCATCATCAAAACGTTTCTTCAGGGATTTATAAAAATATTTTTTAAATAATTTCATAGGCGTTTTTCAAATAATTTTGGAGTTTACAAATGCTCATTGAATGTATGCGTCCATTTTTTCACAGAATAGTTTATAATGGTCACTTTTCAAGGAGGAGCTAAGTCATTTATTGAAATTAACCTAGGTTAAGAATATGCATTATGATTTTATTATTGTGCTTATTTAAAGCAACTTCATAGATTTTTCGAATTTAGCTATATATCATTAACTTAATTTTATCATAATCACTTACCGAATTTCAAACTGTATTTTTCTTCAATTATTTTTTGAACTTTTCTAATTCCGTATCTGGAACCTTCTTATTCCAAACCAGGTGATTATTTTCAATTTTTGCTTGCTTGAGATTCTTGCTTTTTCCTGCAAACGATATCCATATTTTCAATTAATAATTTCTTAAAATTGCAAACATTTGTAATTAAATCTGTAATTATAATTAATAAACATCAAATGTGTCAATTTCTGTTTTTCGTTAAGAAAAATCTTACCTTAAAAATATTATATCCTTTTTTTTTATCGCTAGAAATTATAAGCACTATATTATTACAATTATTTATAAATAGTTCCTTATTATTTCTCCTTTCATAGAGTTTTAAATTCTAAAAAAAATATTTTTGATCGATATAAACTTTTAATTGCATTGATAATTTCATTGTTTATAATCGTTTGCCTTTTTTTTATTTTCAACATAAATATTTTATTCTCGTTAAAACTGAAATAATCTCGAGAAAAGGTTCTAATCTCAGTGATGAGATTACATATTACTGTAAGTGATATTTCTGAATATTTATAAGCTAACCCTAAAACAAGAATTATTGGATACTTTAACTTACCATTTTTCAGGAAAAGAGAAATAGAATAAGAAATATAATTTTTCTTTTAATTTTATGAAAAATGATAGTAATTGATATAACAATTGTCTGAATGTACTTATCTATATATATAAAGGAGAAAAGCGACTCACACTGACTGACTGACTGACTGACTGACTGACTGACTGACTAATCACGAAATCTCTGGAACTATTCAACCTACAGACTTGAAATTTGGTAGACATGTTCCTTTGATAGAGTAGACATCAGCTAAGAAAGGATTTTCCGAAATTCGAAACGCAAGGGGCGTTACGGGGGGTTAAGGGCTTTAATAATAATTGTTTCCATGTTTAAACTACTTGATGTACAATCTTGAAATTGGGTAAGCGGATTCCTTTCAGAGAGTAGAGATCCGCTACAAAATGAGTTTGCTGAAAATCGACCCCCAAGTGGCGTTGCAGGGGCTTAGGGGGCGTTATAGATAATTATTTCCATTTTTAAACTATTTGACGCACTGTCTTTAAATTTGATATATAGATTCCTTTCGTAGAATAATGATCAGTTACAAAACGGGTTTTGTGAAAACAGACTTCTAAGTGGCGTTGCGGGGGATTAAGGGGCGTAATAGATAAATATATCCGTTTTTAAACTACTTCACCTACCTGCTTGAAAATTGGTAGGTAAGTTTCTTTCCTGGAGTAAATATCCGCTACAAAATGGGTTTTGGGAAAATTGACCCCCAAGGGGTGTTGCGGGGCGGGGGGTTTAAGGGGCGTTATAAATTCCTATTTTTAAGTTATTAGACGTACAGTCTTGAAACTTAGTAAGCAGATTCCTCTCATAGGGTAGAGATACGCTAAAAATGGGTTTCGTGAAAATTGCCCCCAAGTGGCGTTGAGGGGACTTAAGGGGCGTTATAGATAATTATTTCCATTTTTAAACTATTAGACGCACAGTCTTTATATTTGATAAAGAGATTTCTTTCATAGAGTAGAGATCAGCTATAAGAAGGTTTTGTGAAAACAGACCTCTAAGTGGCGTTGCAGGGGAATAAGTGGCGTAAGAGATAAATATTTTCGTTTTTAAACTATTTGACCTACCTGCTTGAAAATTGGTAGGAATGTTTCTTTCATGGAGTAAATATCCGCTACAAAACGGGTTTGGAGAAAATTGACCCCCAAGGGGTGTTGCGGGGGTTAAGGGCAGATATAAATAATTATTTCTTTTTTTAAACTATTAGACTCACAGTCTTGAAATTTGGTTAGCAGATTCCTCTCATAGGATAGAAATACACTGCAAAATGTGTTTTGTGAAAATCGACCCCTAGGTGGTGTTGCGGGGGTTCAAGGGGCGTTATTGATAATTTTTTTGCATTTTTAATTAATTGGACGCACAGTCTTCAAATTTTGCTAAGCAGATTCCTTTCATAGAGTGCAATTCCCCTACAAAATGGGTTTTGTGAAAACAGACCCAGAAGTGGCGTTGCGGGGCTCAAGTGGCGTTATAGACAATTATCCCCATTTTTAAACTGTTAGACGTACAGTCTTGAAATTTGATAAGCAGATTCCTTTCGTAAAGTAGAGAACCGCTACAAAATGGGTTTCGCGAATATCAACTACCAAGTTTAATTTCGGGAGATTAAGAGGCGTAATCGATAAATATTTCCATTTTTAAACTACTTGATCATCCTGCTTGAAAATTGGTAGGCATGTTCCTTTCATGAAATAGAGTTCCTCTAACAAAGAGTAAAATGAAAATTGACCCCAAAGATGTTTGCGAGGGGTCAAGAGGAGTTACAGAAAAAAATTCCTGTTTTTAATTGTTAGACCCATATACTTGAAATTTGTTAAGCATGTTTCTTTTGTTGAATAGGGATCCACTAAGAATAAATTTTAAGCAAATCAAGTTCTGGGGGTTGCAGGGGGTTACTGGGACGTATTGACAAAAAAAATTACTTTTTTCGAGCTACAAGGACTATAATAATGAAATTTGGTTTGCATTTTTCTTTTGTTGAATTGAAATCCGCTAAGAGCGGTAATTTTGGAAAACGGCTCTCAACGGGATTACGGGGATATTTATAGTAAAACTTTTGCTTTTTTCTGTTAGATTTAGACTTGAAATTTGGCTTGCATGTTCAATTTACGGAGTAGAGATCCACCGAAAATTGGTTTTGCGGGAATCCACTTGGTTTTTGAGTTACGAAAGAGCAAACATCATTCTATGCTTCAATTTTAGAGATTTTTAGAAAATACAAATTAGATGAGTTCTGCCCTTTTTTTTATCAACAGGTGACAGTTACAGGTATAAGTATATTTTTCAATTCAATCGAATTCTTAATGCTAGGACTTAGATATCAATAATTTATACATATATATAAGCAGTAAAAATTTATAAAACATCATGAAATACCCAGCGACAGCTAGTAATATATATATACTACTGACTGACTGACTGACTGACTGACTGACTGACTGACTAATCACGATATCTCCGGAACTATTCAACCTACAGACTTGAAATTTGGTAGACATGTTCCTTTCATAGAGTAGACGTCAGCTAAGAACGGATTTTCCGAAATTCGAAACGCAAGGGGCGTTAAGGGGGTTAAGGGCGTTATAAATAATTGCTTCCATGTTTAAACTACTTGATGTACAATCTTGAAATTGGGTAAGCAGATTCCTTTCAGAGAGTAGAGATCCGCTACAAAATGAGTTTGGTGAAAATCGACCCCCAAGTGGCGTTGCAGGGGCTTAGGGGCGTTATAGATAATTATTTCCATTTTTAAACTATTTGACGCACTGTCTTTAAATTTGATATAAATAGATTCCTTTCGTAGAATAATGATCAGTTACAAAACAGGTTTTGTGAAAACAGACTTCTAAGTAGCGTTGTGGGGATTAAGGGGCGTAATAGATAAATATATCCGTTTTTAAACTACTTCACCTAACTCCTTGAAAATTGGTAGGTAAGTTTCTTTCCTGGAGTAAATATCCACTACAAAATGGGTTTTGGGAAAATTGACCCCCGAGGGGTGTTGCGGGGGCGGGGGTTTAAGGGGCGTTATAAATTCCGATTTTTAAGTTACTAGACGTACAGTCTTGAAACTTAGTAAGCAGATTCCTATAGGGTAGAGATAAGCTACAAAATGGGTTTCGTGGAAATTCCCCCAAGTGGCGTTGCGGGACTTAAGGGGCGTTATAAATAATTATTTCCATTTTTAAACTATTAGACGCAGACTTTATATTTGATAAATAGATTTATTTCATAGAGTAGTTATCAGCTATAAGAAAGTTTTGTGAAAACAGTCCTCTAAGTGGCGTTGCAGGGGATTAAGGGCGTAATAATAAATATTTTCGTTTTTAAACTACTTGACCTACCTGCTTGAAAATTGGTAGGAAGTTTCTTTCATGGAGTAAATATCCGCTACAAAAGGTTTAAAATTGACCCCAAGGGGTGTTGCGGGGGTGGGGGTTTAAGGGGCGTTATAAATTCCGATTTTTAAGTTATTAGACGTACAGTCTTGAAACTTAGTAAGCAGATTCCTCTCATAGGGTAGAGATACGCTACAAAATGGGTTTCGTGAAAATTGCCCCAAGTGGCGTTGCGGGACTTAAGGGGCGTTAAGATAATTATTTCCATTTTTAAACTATTAGACGCACAGTCTTTATATTTGATAAAAGATTTATTTAATAGAGTCAGCTATAAGAAGGTTTTGTGAAAACAGACTTCTAAGTGGCGTTGCGGGTATAAGTGGCGTAATAGATAAATATTTTCGTTTTTAAACTACTTGACCTACCTGCTTGAAAATTGGTAGAAATGTTTCTTTCATGGAGTAAATATCCGCTACAAAACGGGTTTGGAGAAAATTGACCCCCAAGGGGTGTTGCAGGGGGTTAAGGGCAGATATAAATAATTATTTCTATTTTTAAACATTAGACTCACAGTCTTGAAATTTGGTAAGCAGATTCCTCTCATAGGATAGAAATACACTACAAAATATGTTTTGTGAAAATCGACCCCTAGGTGGCGTTGCGGGGGTTCAAGGGGCGTTATTGATAATTTTTTTGCATTTTTAATTAATTGGACGCACAGTCTTCAAATTTTGCTAAGCAGATTCCTTTCATAGAGTGCAATTCCCCTACAAAATGGGTTTTGTGAAAACAGACCCAGAAGTGGCGTTGCGGGGGCTCAAGTGGCGTTATAGACAATTATCCCCATTTTTAAACTGTTAGACGTACAGTCTTGAAATTTGATAAGCAGATTCCTTTCGTAAAGTAGAGAACCGCTACAAAATGGGTTTTGCGAATATCAACTACCAAGTTTAATTTCGGGAGTTTAAGAGGCGTAATCGATAAATATTTCCATTTTTAAACTATTTGATCATCCTGCTTGAAAATTGGTAGGCATGTTCCTTTCATGGAATAGAGTTCCTCTAACAAAGAGTAAAACGAAAATTGACCCCTAAGGATGTTTGCGAGGGGTCAAGAGGAGTTACAGAAAAAAATTCCTGTTTTTAATTGTTAGACCCATATACTTGAAATTTGTTAAGCATGTTTCTTTTGTTGAATAGAGATCCACTAAGAATGTATTTTAAGCAAATCAAGTTCTTGGGGGGTGCAGGGGTTACTGGGACGTATTGACAAAAAAAATTACTTTTTTCGAGCTACAAGGACTATAATAATGAAATTTGGTTTGCATTTTTCTTTTGTTGAATTGAAATCCGCTAAGAGCGGTTATTTTGGAAAACGGCTCTCAACGGGATTACGAGGATATTGATAGTAAAACTTCTTTTTTTCTGTTAGATTTAGACTTGAAATTTGGCTTGCATGTTCAATTTACGGAGTAGAGATCCACCGAAAATTGGTTTTGCGGGAATCCACTTGGTTTTTGGGTTACGAAAGAGCAAATATCATTCTATACTTCAATTTTAGAGATTTTTAGAAAATACAAATTAGATGAGTTCTGCCCTTTTTTTTTGCGACAGTTAAAGGTATAAGTATATTTTTCAATACAATCGAATTCTTAATGCTAGGACTTAGATATCAATAATTTATACATATATATAAGCAGTAAAAATTTATAAAACATCATGAAATACCCAGCGAAGCGGGCGGGTAACAGCTAGTATATATATATTATAAAGGAGAAAAGCGACTCACTCACCTGATACTGACTGACTGACTAATCACGAAATCTCTGGAACTATTCAACCTACAGACTTGAAATTTGGTAGACATGTTCCTTTGATAGAGTAGACATCAGCTAAGAAAGGATTTTCCGAAATTCGAAACGCAAGGGGCGTTACGGGGGGTTAAGGGCTTTAATAATAATTGTTTCCATGTTTAAACTACTTGATGTACAATCTTGAAATTGGGTAAGCGGATTCCTTTCAGAGAGTAGAGATTCGCTACAAAATGAGTTTGCTGAAAATCGACCCCCAAGTGGCGTTGCAGGGGCTTAGGGGGCGTTATAGATAATTATTTCCATTTTTAAACTATTTGACGCACCTGTCTTTTAAATTTTGATAATATAGATTCCTTTCGTAGAATAATGATCAGTTACAAAACGGGTTTTGTGAAAACAGACTTCTAAGTGGCGTTGCGGGGGATTAAGGGGCCGTAATAGATAAATATATCCGTTTTTTAAACTACTTCACCTACCTGCTTGAAAATTGGTAGGTAAGTTTCTTTCCTGGAGTAAATATCCGCTACAAAAATGGGTTTTGGGAAAATTGACCCCCAAGGGGTGTTGCGGGGGTGGGGTTTAAGGGGCGTTATAAATTCCTATTTTTTAAGTTTATTAGACGTACAGTCTTGAAACTTAGTAAGCAGATTCCTCTCATAGGGTAGAGATACGCTAAAAATGGGTTTCGTGAAAATTGCCCCCAAGTGGCGTTGAGGGACTTAAGGGCGTTATAGATAATTATTTCCATTTTAAAAACTATTAGACGCACAGTCTTTATATTTGATAAGAGATTTCTTTCATAGAGTAGAGATCAGCTATAAGAAGGTTTTGTGAAAACAGACCTCTAAGCTGGCGTTGCAGGGGAATAAGTGGCGTAAAGAGATAAATATTTTCGTTTTTAAACTATTTGACCTACTGCTTGAAAATTGGTAGGAATGTTTCTTTCATGGAGTAAATATCCGCTACAAAACGGGTTTGGAGAAAATTGACCCCCAAGGGTGTTGCAGGGGGTTAAGGGCAGATATAAATAATTATTTCTTTTTTAAACTATTAGACTCACAGTCTTGAAATTTGGTTAGCAGATTCCTCTCATAGGATAGAATTACACTGCAAAAATGTGTTTTGTGAAAATCGACCCCTAGGTGGTGTTGCGGGGGTTCAAGGGGCGTTATTGATAATTTTTTTGCATTTTTAATTAATTGGACGCACAGTCTTCAAATTTTGCTAAGCAGATTCCTTTCATAGAGTGCAATTCCCCTACAAAATGGGTTTTGTGAAAACAGACCCAGAAGTGGCGTTGCGGGGGCTCAAGTGGCGTTATAGACAATTATCCCCATTTTTAAACTGTTAGACGTACAGTCTTGAAATTGATAAGCAGATTCCTTTCGTAAAGTAGAGAACCGCTACAAAATGGGTTTCGCGAATATCAACTACCAAGTTTAATTTCGGGAGATTAAGAGGCGTAATCGATAAATATTTCCATTTTTAAACTACTTGATCATCCTGCTTGAAATTGGTAGGCATGTTCCTTTCATGAAATAGAGTTCCTCTAACAAAGAGTAAAATGAAAATTGACCCCAAAGATGTTTGCGAGGGGTCAAGAGGAGTTACAGAAAAAAAATTCCTGTTTTTAATTGTTAGACCCAAATACTTTGAAATTTGTTAAGCATGTTTCTTTTGTTGAATAGGGATCCACTAAGAATAAATTTTAAGCAAATCAAGTTCTGGGGGGTTGCAGGGGGTTACTGGGACGTATTGACAAAAAAAAATTACTTTTTTCGAGCTACAAGGACTATAATAATGAAATTTGGTTTGCATTTTTCTTTTGTTGAATTGAAATCCGCTAAGAGCGGTAATTTTGGAAAACGGCTCTCAACGGGATTACGGGGATATTTATAGTAAAACTTTTGCTTTTTTTCTGTTAGATTTAGACTTGAATTTGGCTTGCATGTTCAATTTACGGAGTAGAGATCCACCGAAAATTGGTTTTGCGGGAATCCACTTGGTTTTTGAGTTACGAAAGAGCAAACATCATTCTATGCTTCAATTTTAGAGATTTTTAGAAAATACAAATTAGATGAGTTCTCCCTTTTTTTTATCAACAGGTGACAGTTACAGGTATAAGTATATTTTTCAATTCAATCGAATTCTTAATGCTAGGACTTAGATATCAATAATTTATACATATATATAAGCAGTAAAAATTTATAAAACATCATGAAATACCCAGCGAAGCGGGCGGGTAACAGCTAGTATATATATATACAGACCATATTTACTCGAATCTAAGACATCATCGATTCTAAGCCGCACCCCAAGTCTCTACTCGTTTTTGAGAAAAAGTAAAAAATTATGTAAAAAGTTCATCTATATTCGACTTAAGAAATCTTAAAAGTTTTAATGAAAAATAATAAGAAGTTAATAACTAATTTATTTGACCAGTATTAAAAACTTTCAGTTACATACATGAACCTATAATTACTCTAACCATCAGTATCATACGTTTCGAAAGTGATTCGTCACTCCCATTGTCACAGCTGTCTTCGGAATTGATGCCGGCGTCGCCCTTTTCCTATACTATGTCGTCTTCTATGCCATCCATTGCATTTATTATGCAACATTTTTTTTAAAAGAATGTGTTATGGAAGAATATAAGAGAATTATTAAAGATTGTTGAACATTTGCAAGCAAAAATTATATTTTGCTGACGCCATCGACGTATATTTGTTTCATTAACATCAAATTTTCAGTGGCCGTTGTTCTGTTTCTGCTTTTTTTTCTGCGTATAAAAAAGTACCTCCATTTTCGTACTTGTCACAGTGAACTCGAATTGAGGTTTTTACCGATATCTTTGATGTTTAGGTGATCAAAAAGAGCGTATACAAAAAAAAAATCTAAATACGAGCAGGCAACTATGTTTAGGATAGATTGAATACTGGAGGTAAACTGCGGAATGGAATAAATCATCAATGCAAGTGACCTGAATAGGTGGTTATAATTTTCCTTCTGAAAGGGAATGAAACTCAATTTCTACCATCCAACAAATGTTTTGCCTTCAAATCGAAGCCGCATCCGATTTTCAGTAGCATTAACACTGGAAAAATTGTGCGGCTTAGGTTCGAGTAAATAAGATAGTTAATGGATAAAATCATATTGAATTTTTATGTAAGTTTTACTTCAATCCCATGAGAATTTTTAGAATTTAAAACTTTGTACTTAAAGCAACGCGAGGGCTATTGGCAATGGACCTCATAATTTTGAACCTCGGCCAAGGGTCGAACGACAACTAAGTCCCCCATCTTGTAGATTCCACTCCACGCCAACTCGAGGAATTTGAGCCACGGCAGACTTAATGCGCATCAATCCTTCTGCACGACGAGTCTTCAAGGGCATCAGGACTCGAACTCACGACGTAACAATACTGGTCATGAGTTCGTCATAAGGACCGTTAGTCTACCGAGAACTTTTGGAGAAAAAATTATCCAATGTCATTAAACATTTTCGAATTTATATCAATTAATGATAAAGTTTTTGGAATCATGTTAATACTCTTTTACACTTAAGTACTAAATATACAGTGGCCACGACAGCCTAATGGTTAGGGTCACGAACTCATGATGGAAGTGTCATGAGCTCGCTCCTGTCAGCTCAGGTGTCGTCCTCGTCACTTGAACATGGTTCAAAATTACGAGGCCCATCGCCAATAGTCTTCGTGTTGCCTTTTTGTACGGCTTAAATAAACCTTCAATCACTAGAAATACTCAGTTAATCCCTCAACTGGTTGCCCCGTACACCATACGCACTACCGAAAACTCGCCATAACTGGTTTGCCTGTAAACTGTACAGGCCCTAATATTTTCCCCTTTCTATCTTTGATTTGATCATATGTTTACTTCATATAATGAAATTATTAGTGCTGGTTTTTTTTTAAACTTACAGTTAGTCCATGGCACTGAAATATCTCTCATTTGGGAATTTCTCTGAGGTGAAGACGGGGATTTTTCGTTAAAGGCAAAATTTAAGATTCTTGAAAATATTCAATAAAAAACCAGGATTGACAAGGCAATTTGTTGCATGAGAAGAGATGGAAAGGTAATCCAAACAAGCCGATATGATATCAGTCCCCATTGCAATGTAAGGCTTAGTATTACATCATGCTTCAAATTGAGAGTGTGCATATATATACGAACACGCAGTCAATCCTCAACCGTTTGAAAAAGAAGCACGAACATGAATTTTTTTTGTAAGAATGAAAAAAATCTTTTAAGGTATATATATATATATATTTCAAACATTCTTCATAGCATGCAGAGCATACTTAAAAAAATTATGGTTTTTTTTTGTTCCACAATTATAAAATACAAAATAGTGTGAAAATTTTAAAACTGAAAATTGATCCATTTTCGCATTTATTATTCTTAGTTATATGCAATAAAACTGTCCTTTTTTGGGGGAATATTTTGTGTAAAAATCAGTGACTTCTTAAAGGGTTAAACACACAAATATTTGTAGAAAGCCTTAATTTTTATATTTTCTTCATTGTTAAAAAATACTAGTTTTATTTATTTAATGATTTACTCGTACACATGATACAAAAATCTATTTGTGTGTAAAAGTTTTCTTAATCTTAAGGTATCCATTGGGAATAATCGAATTAGGTTGGAAAAATATCGCAACGCATGTGAAAGCAATGATTTTTTTCTCACTGTTTAATTAAAGTTCATTCTTTTCTCTCTGAAAAATCTGAAACTTTTAATTCAGTCTAGACAATTGAACGAAAGTTCTCGTAGAAGCAGTTTCAGGAAAAAGTATTCGTCTATGCAATTTTAAAGCACAAATATAAAAGTAACGAACAATTTAACGGTGGATAAGTTTACCTTATAACCTACCGAGGAAAAAAGGATGGTGCAAAAAATAACGTAGAAGTCTTTTTCTATGGGGAATAAAAGGGTTTCCAGACGAACTCGAAACTTTCTTCAACGAAAGAATATTTTTAAGATAGGAGAAAAATTCTTCTGCGTTACAGTAACGCGTAGTAATTCAGAGCTATTTTATATCCCAGTCTCTTCGTACTGAGAAATTCTTATTACAGAGAATTGCCGAGCTTTCTGCAGCAATCAATTTAAGAAGCATTGCAAATTCCTTGCATGAAAAAAGCGAAATGCTGCGTGCCAGAAAGTTGGAATTTTCTTCCCGGAAAAATATGGTTTTCTGCCACTTTTCTAAAACATGATTTTTTTCCATCTTTCTAGAGCAACAGAATTTTATCCCTTCTTCGTAAACATTTTTAAACCAAAATGTTGCTATACAGCGTTGTTCAATAGCGGTGGCTTACCCGAACTCTTGAACTAACAGAAAAGTAATCATAATATTCCCTACCGTACAAGCCTTTTGAACCAATCCAAGAACCGGAACTACTTGCGCAGTTTTGAACGCTTGAAGCAAATCGTTTGGAGTTTCAAAACTCCGAATATCCACTAGTACAGACTTTTCTTCAAAAAGGAACGGTAAATATAAAACCCTTTTTTATTACTTTTTTTCAAAATGGAAGGATACAAATGTTTAATACTTGACGTTGATGTATTTACTCGGAATAAATCAAAACTAACGTATTTATTCATTTTCTATATTAATTCATGCGTTCTTTTTCAATTTTCTTTTTTTCCCTGGATGTTTCGAGCTGGGTTGGAGTTTTTATTAGAAAATTTTTCGATTCTAGCTCTTCCAAATTTTCATTTTATTTATTTTGTAAGAGAGGTAGAGAGAGATTTGAATTAATCAGATACTAGGAAACTTGAGCAAATATACCTTCTTAAATGAAATATAAAACATAGGATCTGAAAGTACTCGTCAAATCTGGTCTTTTCTTGAATATTAAAATTTTGTGAGCATCGCTCAAGTTGAATATGCGTATATTTCATGAATTCAAAAGTAAATATCACTAAGAATATACAAGACTAATATATTTTATTTTTTTTTTACCTGTGGAAACATTTCCTGAAATGAAATTTAAAATAACAGCATCAATCTTGAATACAATTGTACAGTTGAAGAAAATTTACTCAGACTTCAATTTTTTATTAAAAATTGCTTTTTGTTTGTAAATATATATACATAAATGGAGTTTTGAATCATAAAAAACGTAGGAAAAACTCTCGGTTATTTAAATTTCATAAATAAATTAGTTAAAAATATATTTTAAAACATATTTTTGATATTGACTTACATCATTGTATCATATAAACAATATTTATTCATTCTTGTAAAGAAAAGTTATTTTAATTTTTAAGAAAATCTATTTATATTTTGAAATAGCAGCTATTGTTTCTGTCCTCTCACATTTCAACGTTTGTAAGGGAAAAGGAAAGATGTATTTGAAGTATTTTGTGTTCACAATTTTTCTTTGGATTAAATTGTAAGAAAATTGTAAATTTTCAGGTACACCAGGGGATTCACAATTCAGTTTATACAATATAATACTGTATACATACGTTACAACTCTTTGTAGAGTGTTATATACATTATAATACTCTGCAATGTTCATTAAGGGGATGGAGTAACCTACTGGTTAGAGTCATGAACATCAATATTGGCGATATTCGATTCACATTCTAAATCATAGTGAATACTATTGGTGATTAACACAGAAATGTTTAGGCTCTATCAAGTGACGAGGATGACACCCAGCTGATATACTACACTCGAAACTTCCACACTATACCGACGTGAGGATTTTGATCCTGGCTAGTTTGAGTGTACATGAGTCCGTTTGCATAGGCCGACATGGGGGAAAATGTGGCTTCCGCAAACTAACTATCGCTGAGTCTCACGTGGCACGATGTGGAAGTGTGGAAAGTAAGGAAATATCTCAGAAGTCTTTTTGTCACTGAAGTGTTGCTCAAATTATGTAGTAGTCCATAATCATAACCTTTGCGATTCTCTAGAACCACTTTGTATCAAAACACAGAAATATAATCAGTAACTCTAATTAAAACTGAACTTATTATCCATAAGGGGGTAGAACCTCTTAAATAAATCTAAATTAAATATAGGACATTATACACACACACACACACACACACATATATATATATATATATATATATATATATATATATATATATATATTACTTTGATTTTAAGCTTGATTAGCTGAGTATATTCAAAATAATTGAGCTAAAGATTTAAAACGAATGCTGATAAACAACTGACTCTTCTTTAATATTATATTATAAAAGATCGAATAGTTTCTTTTACTGGTTATACTAATAATTTTATTTTTCATCTCTCTCTCTGTCTCTCTCTCTCTCTCTCCTCTCTAAAAAAGAATGTTAGCTTCCAGATCTATCAACAATAGCTAAGATTTCTTATCAGGTTGCTCAAGATCAAATTTTAAAGCTCATATATAGTTCACTTTAATAAGTGCAATATAAAGAAACATATTTCTCTCAAATTTCTTGAAAGTCTCTTTATTTAAATATTTCAGTTTAATAGATAAGCATAAAAAATGATAAATCTTCAAAAATACCTCTGATTTATATATATTTTTAAGACAAGAAAGTGAATGCATCCCAATTTTTTTTCTAATTATACTATCAAGAAATAATTTTGTACATATATATTAATTAACGTAATAATTAAAAATATATTTTACAACAATTTTATCTCAACTTTTCAAATAAAAATATATTAACGTATCACAATATCTCCCACTCAGTAGTGAATAATTAAAGATATTAAAAAAATACTTCAGCACATAAAATAAAATGAATAATCTTATTAGCAGCAACACAATTTTGACACAAAAAAAAAGGATTTTTATTTGAGTATTAAAAATATCTTAAATAATAAATAGCACTAAAATATATCAATGATTTATTTAAAAAATATTCATTAGGGGATAAACTTATACCTACTTCATTCTCCAAAGGGGAAAAAGCCCTCACTAAAAGAAGGAAAGAAAAAAAAATTCAAAATCATTCACAGAGTAACAACATAAGTAATTAATTATTAAGTATTCACTCATTAAAGAATACTTGATATTCAAACTTAAGAATGCTTGTATATACTGGATTTACAGTTCAACTTATACAAACAAAGCCTTTTTTATTTCGAAATGCATTAGAAAATTTTTTATATAAATATAAGAATAACATATGCATATATAAATATATGAGTGAATGCTTAATAACGTCGCACTTAAAGCAACACAAAGGCTATTGGGGGGGGGACATCTCATGATGTTGACCCTCGGTCAAGTCACGAGGATGGCACCTGAGCTGGCACTTCCCTCCTCAAACCACCACTCCGCGCCAACGGGAGTTCTTTCAGCCACAGCAGATTTAACACGCATCAGACCCTCTACACTAAGGGATGACTTTCGCAATTGCGAATATCATGCCCATAACCATTAGATTTTACCACGGCTAGTATATATATACTTTTCTAAAATAGTTTAACCAAAATAATGTAAACAAATCACAGCTTATTCTTAAAGATTTTGATTTGAATAAATGAATCTCGCATTTCTAATTATCACATCAGTTTGCAATGATACAAGTAAATATGATCAGCATTTCTGAATTACGTAAAAAAATTATTTTTGAAGTGATAACTTCTTTAGTCGCGTTTTGCTAAAGAATGAACTTGAATGTCGCGTCAGGTTCGGAAATGTAACGCTCATTCAGCTTTTTTGGTCTTTAATAGGAAATCGTGCTCAGTCAAGGTTCGTCAAGATTCAATAGTTTGCGACGTACACACCCCAAAAAAGAAATCACGTGACCAAAGGAGAAAAGTTTCCTCCGGGTTTTTAGTAATGCTCAGGCTTTTATCTTGTGTGCTTATATAGCTGATTTACGTTCTTACGTGTATTTCTTACTCAGGATATATCAATATGAATAACCGTAAAGAAATATATGATATTTATATTATTGTATAAATTTTTTTATACTTCTGTCATTATTGGTTTTTTTCTTTTAGTTTTGAGGACACGGTAAAATAAAAATTGATACTTTTATGCCAACATCCCTAATTATTTGTAAATTTAAGATATTTTGTTTTATATTTTTTAGAATTAGCTAAATGGAATTGATGTGTTTTTTTATTCTGTCAAAAATTATCTTAAAGCCTTAAAAATTTTATTAATAACTTAACCTAAAACTGCACACATTTTAAAATCATGTATCCTTATTGTTGTGTCCCAACCTGTTCATCACCAACCTGGGCAACCATACGTTTCGAAAATTGAAAACTGCCTTTTATTTTAGAGAAGATCTCAAATATCAATATTCTTACAAAAATTCTCAAACTATTAATTGATGTAAGTAAATCCAAAAAGACTCCTACGAATAAACTTCAGTTGTGTTTTTCTTACTGCAGATACTGCTCTATAAAATGTAAACAAGTCTATGTAAATCAAAGCAATTTTGTTAGAGGCTTAGAGTTCAATTTCAACAGACATGAAATTTTTCTCTGTGAAATATCAGCTTTTGTCATTTTATTTCTTAATTAATTCCAAATTATTCGATGTTTGCTAAATAGAGCAAGATATGCACCTTTCAATTCTAAAAACAGTAGGCAGATAATCACATTTTCTTATAAGAAATAACATTATTTGCTACTTCATATAGTATGGAAATTTTATCTTCAATTTCTGAAATCGAAGTAGCTCTTTGTTCTTACAATGGATTTCCACCAGCTTTACATTAACTACGTTTATAGATATTTTGCAACACAACGTGTTTTCCTTTGCTTTTATAGTAGAAAATCAAGCTTGAAAGTAAATTTTGTATTCGAAACATTTTCATAAAATATTTACTTTAATAATAGCAACTAAACATCCAAATAAAGCTTGAACCAGACAATGTAAGCATTAGAAATATCTTTATAATATATCGATTGATTGTTCTCTCTCTCTAAAAAGGCAGATATTCCTAATCTAGAAATGTAAATCAATCTGAGAAAT
>BMAO01000878.1:0-24592 GCA_019973975.1 Trichonephila clavata
CGACGCTGATCACGAATACATGTAGCGCTTTTCAAAATTTCAATTAGATCAAAAGTTATGCAATAAAAATTTCACATTTTTTGGATATTTGGCAGGGAGACGTCATGAACAGGGAAAAAATTTCTAACTCCTATTCAAACCAAACTCAATTTTCTTATGTAAAATCCGACGCTGATCACGAATACATGTAGCGCTTTTCAAAATTTCAATTAGATCAAAAGTTATTGCAATAAAAAATTTCACATTTTTTGGATATTTGGCAGGGGAGACGTCATGAACAGGGAAAAATTTCTAACTCCTATTCAAACCAAACTCAATTTTCTTATTTAAAATCCGACGCTGATCACGAATACATGTAGCGCTTTTCAAAATTTCAATTAGATCAAAAGTTATTGCAATAAAAAATTTCACATTTTTTGGATATTTGGCAGGGAGACGTCATGAACAGGGAAAAAATTTCTAACTCCTATTCAAACCAAACTCAATTTTCTTATTTAAAATCCGACGCTGATCACGAATACATGTAGCGCTTTTCAAAATTTCAATTAGATCAAAAGTTATTGCAATAAAAAAATTTCACATTTTTTGGATATTTGGCAGGGAGACGTCATGAACAGGGAAAAATTTCTAACTCCTATTCAAACCAAACTCAATTTTCTTATTTAAAATCCGACGCTGATCACGAATACATGTAGCGCTTTTCAAAATTTCAATTAGATCAAAAGTTATTGCAATAAAAAATTTCACATTTTTTGGATATTTGGCAGGGAGACGTCATGAACAGGGAAAAAATTTCTAACTCCTATTCAACCAAACTCAATTTTCTTATTTAAAATCCGACGCTGATCACGAATACATGTAGCGCTTTTCAAAATTTCAATTAGATCAAAAGTTATTGCAATAAAAAATTTCACATTTTTTGGATATTTGGCAGGGGAGACGTCATGAACAGGGAAAAAATTTCTAACTCCTATTCAAACCAAACTCAATTTTCTTATTTAAAATCCGACGCTGATCACGAATACATGTAGCGCTTTTCAAAATTTCAATTAGATCAAAAGTTATTGCAATAAAAAATTTCACATTTTTTGGATATTTGGCAGGGAGACGTCATGAACAGGGAAAAAATTTCTAACTCCTATTCAAACCAAACTCAATTTTCTTATTTAAAATCCGACGCTGATCACGAATACATGTAGCGCTTTTCAAAATTTCAATTAGATCAAAAGTTATTGCAATAAAAAATTTCACATTTTTTGGATATTTGGCAGGGGAGACGTCATGAACAGGGAAAAAATTTCTAACTCCTATTCAAACCAAACTCAATTTTCTTATTTAAAATCCGACGCTGATCACGAATACATGTAGCGCTTTTCAAAATTTCAATTAGATCAAAAGTTATTGCAATAAAAAAATTTCACATTTTTTGGATATTTGGCAGGGGAGACGTCATGAACAGGGAAAAAATTTCTAACTCCTATTCAAACCAAACTCAATTTTCTTATTTAAAATCCGACGCTGATCACGAATACATGTAGCGCTTTTCAAAATTTCAATTAGATCAAAAGTTATTGCAATAAAAAATTTCACATTTTTTGGATATTTGGCAGGGGAGACGTCATGAACAGGGAAAAAATTTCTAACTCCTATTCAAACCAAACTCAATTTTCTTATTTAAAATCCGACGCTGATCACGAATACATGTAGCGCTTTTCAAAATTTCAATTAGATCAAAAGTTATTGCAATAAAAAATTTCACATTTTTTGGATATTTGGCAGGGGAGACGTCATGAACAGGGAAAAAATTTCTAACTCCTATTCAAACCAAACTCAATTTTCTTATTTAAAATCCGACGCTGATCACGAATACATGTAGCGCTTTTCAAAATTTCAATTAGATCAAAAGTTATTGCAATAAAAAATTTCACATTTTTTGGATATTTGGCAGGGGAGACGTCATGAACAGGGAAAAAATTTCTAACTCCTATTCAAACCAAACTCAATTTTCTTATTTAAAATCCGACGCTGATCACGAATACATGTAGCGCTTTTCAAAATTTCAATTAGATCAAAAGTTATTGCAATAAAAAAATTTCACATTTTTTGGATATTTGGCAGGGGAGACGTCATGAACAGGGAAAAAATTTCTAACTCCTATTCAAACCAAACTCAATTTTCTTATTTAAAATCCGACGCTGATCACGAATACATGTAGCGCTTTTCAAAATTTCAATTAGATCAAAAGTTATTGCAATAAAAAATTTCACATTTTTTGGATATTTGGCAGGGGAGACGTCATGAACAGGGAAAAAATTTCTAACTCCTATTCAAACCAAACTCAATTTTCTTATTTAAAATCCGACGCTGATCACGAATACATGTAGCGCTTTTCAAAATTTCAATTAGATCAAAAGTTATTGCAATAAAAAATTTCACATTTTTTGGATATTTGGCAGGGGAGACGTCATGAACAGGGAAAAAATTTCTAACTCCTATTCAAACCAAACTCAATTTTCTTATTTAAAATCCGACGCTGATCACGAATACATGTAGCGCTTTTCAAAATTTCAATTAGATCAAAAGTTATTGCAATAAAAAAATTTCACATTTTTTGGATATTTGGCAGGGGAGACGTCATGAACAGGGAAAAATTTCTAACTCCTATTCAAACCAAACTCAATTTTCTTATTTAAAATCCGACGCTGATCACGAATACATGTAGCGCTTTTCAAAATTTCAATTAGATCAAAAGTTATTGCAATAAAAAATTTCACATTTTTTGGATATTTGGCAGGGGAGACGTCATGAACAGGGAAAAAATTTCTAACTCCTATTCAAACCAAACTCAATTTTCTTATTTAAAATCCGACGCTGATCACGAATACATGTAGCGCTTTTCAAAATTTCAATTAGATCAAAAGTTATTGCAATAAAAAATTTACATTTTTTGGATATTTGGCAGGGGAGACGTCATGAACAGGGAAAAAATTTCTAACTCCTATTCAAACCAAACTCAATTTTCTTATTTAAAATCCGACGCTGATCACGAATACATGTAGCGCTTTTCAAAATTTCAATTAGATCAAAAGTTATTGCAATAAAAAATTTCACATTTTTTGGATATTTGGCAGGGGAGACGTCATGAACAGGGAAAAAATTTCTAACTCCTATTCAAACCAAACTCAATTTTCTTATTTAAAATCCGACGCTGATCACGAATACATGTAGCGCTTTCAAAATTTCAATTAGATCAAAAGTTATTGCAATAAAAAAATTTCACATTTTTTGGATATTTGGCAGGGGAGACGTCATGAACAGGGAAAAAATTTCTAACTCCTATTCAAACCAAACTCAATTTTCTTATTTAAAATCCGACGCTGATCACGAATACATGTAGCGCTTTTCAAAATTTCAATTAGATCAAAAGTTATTGCAATAAAAAATTTCACATTTTTTGGATATTTGGCAGGGGAGACGTCATGAACAGGGAAAAATTTCTAACTCCTATTCAAACCAAACTCAATTTTCTTATTTTAAAATCCGACGCTGATCACGAATACATGTAGCGCTTTTCAAAATTTCAATTAGATCAAAAGTTATTGCAATAAAAAATTTCACATTTTTTGGATATTTGGCAGGGGAGACGTCATGAACAGGGAAAAAATTTCTAACTCCTATTCAAACCAAACTCAATTTTCTTATTTAAAATCCGACGCTGATCACGAATACATGTAGCGCTTTTCAAAAATTTCAATTAGATCAAAAGTTATTGCAATAAAAAATTTCACATTTTTTGGATATTTGGCAGGGGAGACGTCATGAACAGGGAAAAAATTTCTAACTCCTATTCAAACCAAACTCAATTTTCTTATTTAAAATCCGACGCTGATCACGAATACATGTAGCGCTTTTCAAAATTTCAATTAGATCAAAAGTTATTGCAATAAAAAATTTCACATTTTTTGGATATTTGGCAGGGGAGACGTCATGAACAGGGAAAAAATTTCTAACTCCTATTCAAACCAAACTCAATTTTCTTATTTAAAATCCGACGCTGATCACGAATTCATGTAGCGCTTTTCAAAATTTTTTGGATATTTGGCAGGGGAGACGTCATGAACAGGGAAAAATTTCTAACTCCTATTCAAACCAAACTCAATTTTCTTATTTAAAATCCGACGCTGATCACGAATACATGTAGCGCTTTTCAAAATTTCAATTAGATCAAAAGTTATTGCAATAAAAAATTTCACATTTTTTGGATATTTGGCAGGGGAGACGTCATGAACAGGGAAAAATTTCTAACTCCTATTCAAACCAAACTCAATTTTCTTATTTAAAATCCGACGCTGATCACGAATACATGTAGCGCTTTTCAAAATTTCAATTAGATCAAAAGTTATTGCAATAAAAAATTTCACATTTTTTGGATATTTGGCAGGGGAGACGTCATGAACAGGGAAAAATTTCTAACTCCTATTCAAACCAAACTCAATTTTCTTATTTAAAATCCGACGCTGATCACGAATACATGTAGCGCTTTTCAAAATTTCAATTAGATCAAAAGTTATTGCAATAAAAAATTTCACATTTTTTGGATATTTGGCAGGGGAGACGTCATGAACAGGGAAAAATTTCTAACTCCTATTCAACCAAACTCAATTTTCTTATTTAAAATCCGACGCTGATCACGAATACATGTAGCGCTTTTCAAAATTTCAATTAGATCAAAAGTTATTGCAATAAAAAATTTCACATTTTTTGGATATTTGGCAGGGGAGACGTCATGAACAGGGAAAAATTTCTAACTCCTATTCAACCAAACTCAATTTTCTTATTTAAAATCCGACGCTGATCACGAATACATGTAGCGCTTTTCAAAATTTCAATTAGATCAAAAGTTATTGCAATAAAAAATTTCACATTTTTTGGATATTTGGCAGGGGAGACGTCATGAACAGGGAAAAAATTTCTAACTCCTATTCAAACCAAACTCAATTTTCTTATTTAAAATCCGACGCTGATCACGAATACATGTAGCGCTTTTCAAAATTTCAATTAGATCAAAAGTTATTGCAATAAAAATTTCACATTTTTTGGATATTTGGCAGGGGAGACGTCATGAACAGGGAAAAATTTCTAACTCCTATTCAAACCAAACTCAATTTTCTTATTTAAAATCCGACGCTGATCACGAATACATGTAGCGCTTTTCAAAATTTCAATTAGATCAAAAGTTATTGCAATAAAAAATTTCACATTTTTTGGATATTTGGCAGGGGAGACGTCATGAACAGGGAAAAATTTCTAACTCCTATTCAAACCAAACTCAATTTTCTTATTTAAAATCCGACGCTGATCACGAATACATGTAGCGCTTTTCAAAATTTCAATTAGATCAAAAGTTATTGCAATAAAAATTTCACATTTTTTGGATATTTGGCAGGGAGACGTCATGAACAGGGAAAAAATTTCTAACTCCTATTCAACCAAACTCAATTTTCTTATTTAAAATCCGACGCTGATCACGAATACATGTAGCGCTTTTCAAAATTTCAATTAGATCAAAAGTTATTGCAATAAAAAATTTCACATTTTTTGGATATTTGGCAGGGGAGACGTCATGAACAGGGAAAAATTTCTAACTCCTATTCAAACCAAACTCAATTTTCTTATTTAAAATCCGACGCTGATCACGAATACATGTAGCGCTTTTCAAAATTTCAATTAGATCAAAAGTTATTGCAATAAAAAATTTCACATTTTTTGGATATTTGGCAGGGGAGACGTCATGAACAGGGAAAAAATTTCTAACTCCTATTCAAACCAAACTCAATTTTCTTATTTAAAATCCGACGCTGATCACGAATACATGTAGCGCTTTTCAAAATTTCAATTAGATCAAAAGTTATTGCAATAAAAAATTTCACATTTTTTGGATATTTGGCAGGGGAGACGTCATGAACAGGGAAAAATTTCTAACTCCTATTCAAACCAAACTCAATTTTCTTATTTAAAATCCGACGCTGATCACGAATACATGTAGCGCTTTTCAAAATTTCAATTAGATCAAAAGTTATTGCAATAAAAAATTTCACATTTTTTGGATATTTGGCAGGGGAGACGTCATGAACAGGGAAAAATTTCTAACTCCTATTCAAACCAAACTCAATTTTCTTATTTAAAATCCGACGCTGATCACGAATACATGTAGCGCTTTTCAAAATTTCAATTAGATCAAAAGTTATTGCAATAAAAAATTTCACATTTTTTGGATATTTGGCAGGGGAGACGTCATGAACAGGGAAAAATTTCTAACTCCTATTCAAACCAAACTCAATTTTCTTATTTAAAATCCGACGCTGATCACGAATACATGTAGCGCTTTTCAAAATTTCAATTAGATCAAAAGTTATTGCAATAAAAAATTTCACATTTTTTGGATATTTGGCAGGGGAGACGTCATGAACAGGGAAAAATTTCTAACTCCTATTCAAACCAAACTCAATTTTCTTATTTAAAATCCGACGCTGATCACGAATACATGTAGCGCTTTTCAAAATTTCAATTAGATCAAAAGTTATTGCAATAAAAATTTCACATTTTTTGGATATTTGGCAGGGGAGACGTCATGAACAGGGAAAAATTTCTAACTCCTATTCAAACCAAACTCAATTTTCTTATTTAAAATCCGACGCTGATCACGAATACATGTAGCGCTTTTCAAAATTTCAATTAGATCAAAAGTTATTGCAATAAAAAATTTCACATTTTTTGGATATTTGGCAGGGGAGACGTCATGAACAGGGAAAAATTTCTAACTCCTATTCAAACCAAACTCAATTTTCTTATTTAAAATCCGACGCTGATCACGAATACATGTAGCGCTTTTCAAAATTTCAATTAGATCAAAAGTTATTGCAATAAAAAATTTCACATTTTTTGGATATTTGGCAGGGGAGACGTCATGAACAGGGAAAAATTTCTAACTCCTATTCAACCAAACTCAATTTTCTTATTTAAAATCCGACGCTGATCACGAATACATGTAGCGCTTTTCAAAATTTCAATTAGATCAAAAGTTATTGCAATAAAAAATTTCACATTTTTTGGATATTTGGCAGGGGAGACGTCATGAACAGGGAAAAAATTTCTAACTCCTATTCAAACCAAACTCAATTTTCTTATTTAAAATCCGACGCTGATCACGAATACATGTAGCGCTTTTCAAAATTTCAATTAGATCAAAAGTTATTGCAATAAAAATTTCACATTTTTTGGATATTTGGCAGGGGAGACGTCATGAACAGGGAAAAATTTCTAACTCCTATTCAAACCAAACTCAATTTTCTTATTTAAAATCCGACGCTGATCACGAATACATGTAGCGCTTTTCAAAATTTCAATTAGATCAAAAGTTATTGCAATAAAAAATTTCACATTTTTTGGATATTTGGCAGGGAGACGTCATGAACAGGGAAAAAATTTCTAACTCCTATTCAACCAAACTCAATTTTCTTATTTAAAATCCGACGCTGATCACGAATACATGTAGCGCTTTTCAAAATTTCAATTAGATCAAAAGTTATTGCAATAAAAAATTTCACATTTTTTGGATATTTGGCAGGGGAGACGTCATGAACAGGGAAAAAATTTCTAACTCCTATTCAACCAAACTCAATTTTCTTATTAAAATCCGACGCTGATCACGAATACATGTAGCGCTTTTCAAAATTTCAATTGATCAAAAGTTATTGCAATAAAAAATTTCACATTTTTTGGATATTTGGCAGGGGAGACGTCATGAACAGGGAAAAAATTTCTAACTCCTATTCAAACCAAACTCAATTTTCTTATTTAAAATCCGACGCTGATCACGAATACATGTAGCGCTTTTCAAAATTTCAATTAGATCAAAAGTTATTGCAATAAAAAATTTCACATTTTTTGGATATTTGGCAGGGGAGACGTCATGAACAGGGAAAAATTTCTAACTCCTATTCAACCAAACTCAATTTTCTTATTTAAAATCCGACGCTGATCACGAATACATGTAGCGCTTTTCAAAATTTCAATTAGATCAAAAGTTATTGCAATAAAAAATTTCACATTTTTTGGATATTTGGCAGGGAGACGTCATGAACAGGGAAAAATTTCTAACTCCTATTCAACCAAACTCAATTTTCTTATTTAAAATCCGACGCTGATCACGAATACATGTAGCGCTTTTCAAAATTTCAATTAGATCAAAAGTTATTGCAATAAAAAATTTCACATTTTTTGGATATTTGGCAGGGGAGACGTCATGAACAGGGAAAAATTTCTAACTCCTATTCAAACCAAACTCAATTTTCTTATTTAAAATCCGACGCTGATCACGAATACATGTAGCGCTTTTCAAAATTTCAATTAGATCAAAAGTTATTGCAATAAAAATTTCACATTTTTTGGATATTTGGCAGGGGAGACGTCATGAACAGGGAAAAATTTCTAACTCCTATTCAACCAAACTCAATTTTCTTATTTAAAATCCGACGCTGATCACGAATACATGTAGCGCTTTTCAAAATTTCAATTAGATCAAAAGTTATTGCAATAAAAAATTTCACATTTTTTGGATATTTGGCAGGGGAGACGTCATGAACAGGGAAAAATTTCTAACTCCTATTCAACCAAACTCAATTTTCTTATTTAAAATCCGACGCTGATCACGAATACATGTAGCGCTTTTCAAAATTTCAATTAGATCAAAAGTTATTGCAATAAAAAATTTCACATTTTTTGGATATTTGGCAGGGGAGACGTCATGAACAGGGAAAAAATTTCTAACTCCTATTCAAACCAAACTCAATTTTCTTATTTAAAATCCGACGCTGATCACGAATACATGTAGCGCTTTTCAAAATTTCAATTAGATCAAAAGTTATTGCAATAAAAAATTTCACATTTTTTGGATATTTGGCAGGGGAGACGTCATGAACAGGGAAAAATTTCTAACTCCTATTCAAACCAAACTCAATTTTCTTATTTAAAATCCGACGCTGATCACGAATACATGTAGCGCTTTTCAAAATTTCAATTAGATCAAAAGTTATTGCAATAAAAAATTTCACATTTTTTGGATATTTGGCAGGGGAGACGTCATGAACAGGGAAAAATTTCTAACTCCTATTCAAACCAAACTCAATTTTCTTATTTAAAATCCGACGCTGATCACGAATACATGTAGCGCTTTTCAAAATTTCAATTAGATCAAAAGTTATTGCAATAAAAAATTTCACATTTTTTGGATATTTGGCAGGGGAGACGTCATGAACAGGGAAAAATTTCTAACTCCTATTCAAACCAAACTCAATTTTCTTATTTAAAATCCGACGCTGATCACGAATACATGTAGCGCTTTTCAAAATTTCAATTAGATCAAAAGTTATTGCAATAAAAAATTTCACATTTTTTGGATATTTGGCAGGGGAGACGTCATGAACAGGGAAAAATTTCTAACTCCTATTCAACCAAACTCAATTTTCTTATTTAAAATCCGACGCTGATCACGAATACATGTAGCGCTTTTCAAAATTTCAATTAGATCAAAAGTTATTGCAATAAAAAATTTCACATTTTTTGGATATTTGGCAGGGGAGACGTCATGAACAGGGAAAAAATTTCTAACTCCTATTCAAACCAAACTCAATTTTCTATTTAAAATCCGACGCTGATCACGAATACATGTAGCGCTTTTCAAAATTTCAATTAGATCAAAAGTTATTGCAATAAAAAATTTCACATTTTTTGGATATTTGGCAGGGGAGACGTCATGAACAGGGAAAAAATTTCTAACTCCTATTCAAACCAAACTCAATTTTCTTATTTAAAATCCGACGCTGATCACGAATACATTAGCGCTTTTCAAAATTTCAATTAGATCAAAAGTTATTGCAATAAAAAATGTTCACATTTTTTGGATATTTGGCAGGGAGACGTCATGAACAGGGAAAAATTTCTAACTCCTATTCAAACCAAACTCAATTTTCTATTTAAAATCCGACGCTGATCACGAATACATGTAGCGCTTTTCAAAATTTCAATTAGATCAAAAGTTATTGCAATAAAAAAATTTCACATTTTTTGGATATTTGGCAGGGGAGACGTCATGAACAGGAAAAAATTTCTAACTCCTATTCAAACCAAACTCAATTTTCTTATTTAAAATCCGACGCTGATCACGAATACATGTAGCGCTTTTCAAAATTTCAATTAGATCAAAAGTTATTGCAATAAAAAATTTCACATTTTTTGGATATTTGGCAGGGGAGACGTCATGAACAGGGAAAAATTTCTAACTCCTATTCAAACCAAACTCAATTTTCTTATTTAAAATCCGACGCTGATCACGAATACATGTAGCGCTTTTCAAAATTTCAATTAGATCAAAAGTTATTGCAATAAAAAATTTCACATTTTTTGGATATTTGGCATGGGAGACGTCATGAACAGGGAAAAAATTTCTAACTCCTATTCAAACCAAACTCAATTTTCTTATTTAAAATCCGACGCTGATCACGAATACATGTAGCGCTTTCAAAATTTCAATTAGATCAAAAGTTATTGCAATAAAAATTTCACATTTTTTGGATATTTGGCAGGGGAGACGTCATGAACAGGGAAAAATTTCTAACTCCTATTCAACCAAACTCAATTTTCTTATTTAAAATCCGACGCTGATCACGAATACATGTAGCGCTTTTCAAAATTTCAATTAGATCAAAAGTTATTGCAATAAAAAATTTCACATTTTTTGGATATTTGGCAGGGGAGACGTCATGAACAGGGAAAAAATTTCTAACTCCTATTCAAACCAAACTCAATTTTCTTATTTAAAATCCGACGCTGATCACGAATACATGTAGCGCTTTTCAAAATTTCAATTAGATCAAAAGTTATTGCAATAAAAAATTTCACATTTTTTGGATATTTGGCAGGGGAGACGTCATGAACAGGGAAAAAATTTCTAACTCCTATTCAACCAAACTCAATTTTCTTATTTAAAATCCGACGCTGATCACGAATACATGTAGCGCTTTTCAAAATTTCAATTAGATCAAAAGTTATTGCAATAAAAAATTTCACATTTTTTGGATATTTGGCAGGGGAGACGTCATGAACAGGGAAAAATTTCTAACTCCTATTCAAACCAAACTCAATTTTCTTATTAAAATCCGACGCTGATCACGAATACATGTAGCGCTTTTCAAAATTTCAATTAGATCAAAAGTTATTGCAATAATAAAATTTCACATTTTTTGGATATTTGGCAGGGGAGACGTCATGAACAGGGAAAAAATTTCTAACTCCTATTCAAACCAAACTCAATTTTCTTATTTAAAATCCGACGCTGATCACGAATACATGTAGCGCTTTTCAAAATTTCAATTAGATCAAAAGTTATTGCAATAAAAAATTTCACATTTTTTGGATATTTGGCAGGGGAGACGTCATGAACAGGGAAAAAATTTCTAACTCCTATTCAACCAAACTCAATTTTCTTATTTAAAATCCGACGCTGATCACGAATACATGTAGCGCTTTTCAAAATTTCAATTAGATCAAAAGTTATTGCAATAAAAAATTTCACATTTTTTGGATATTTGGCAGGGGAGACGTCATGAACAGGGAAAAAATTTCTAACTCCTATTCAACCAAACTCAATTTTCTTATTTAAAATCCGACGCTGATCACGAATACATGTAGCGCTTTTCAAAATTTCAATTAGATCAAAAGTTATTGCAATAAAAAATTTCACATTTTTTGGATATTTGGCAGGGGAGACGTCATGAACAGGGAAAAAATTTCTAACTCCTATTCCAACCAAACTCAATTTTCTTATTTAAAATCCGACGCTGATCACGAATACATGTAGCGCTTTTCAAAATTTCAATTAGATCAAAAGTTATTGCAATAATAAAATTTCACATTTTTTGGATATTTGGCAGGGGAGACGTCATGAACAGGGAAAAAATTTCTAACTCCTATTCAACCAAACTCAATTTTCTTATTTAAAATCCGACGCTGATCACGAATACATGTAGCGCTTTTCAAAATTTCAATTAGATCAAAAGTTATTGCAATAATAAAATTTCACATTTTTTGGATATTTGGCAGGGGAGACGTCATGAACAGGGAAAAAATTTCTAACTCCTATTCAACCAAACTCAATTTTCTTATTTAAAATCCGACGCTGATCACGAATACATGTAGCGCTTTTCAAAATTTCAATTAGATCAAAAGTTATTGCAATAAAAAATTTCACATTTTTTGGATATTTGGCAGGGGAGACGTCATGAACAGGGAAAAAATTTCTAACTCCTATTCAACCAAACTCAATTTTCTTATTTAAAATCCGACGCTGATCACGAATACATGTAGCGCTTTTCAAAATTTCAATTAGATCAAAAGTTATTGCAATAATAAAATTTCACATTTTTTGGATATTTGGCAGGGGAGACGTCATGAACAGGGAAAAAATTTCTAACTCCTATTCAACCAAACTCAATTTTCTTATTTAAAATCCGACGCTGATCACGAATACATGTAGCGCTTTTCAAAATTTCAATTAGATCAAAAGTTATTGCAATAATAAAATTTCACATTTTTTGGATATTTGGCAGGGGAGACGTCATGAACAGGGAAAAAATTTCTAACTCCTATTCCAACCAAACTCAATTTTCTTATTTAAAATCCGACGCTGATCACGAATACATGTAGCGCTTTTCAAAATTTCAATTAGATCAAAAGTTATTGCAATAAAAAATTTCACATTTTTTGGATATTTGGCAGGGGAGACGTCATGAACAGGGAAAAAATTTCTAACTCCTATTCAACCAAACTCAATTTTCTTATTTAAAATCCGACGCTGATCACGAATACATGTAGCGCTTTTCAAAATTTCAATTAGATCAAAAGTTATTGCAATAAAAAATTTCACATTTTTTGGATATTTGGCAGGGGAGACGTCATGAACAGGGAAAAAATTTCTAACTCCTATTCAACCAAACTCAATTTTCTTATTTAAAATCCGACGCTGATCACGAATACATGTAGCGCTTTTCAAAATTTCAATTAGATCAAAAGTTATTGCAATAATAAAATTTCACATTTTTTGGATATTTGGCAGGGGAGACGTCATGAACAGGGAAAAAATTTCTAACTCCTATTCCAACCAAACTCAATTTTCTTATTTAAAATCCGACGCTGATCACGAATACATGTAGCGCTTTTCAAAATTTCAATTAGATCAAAAGTTATTGCAATAAAAAATTTCACATTTTTTGGATATTTGGCAGGGGAGACGTCATGAACAGGGAAAAAATTTCTAACTCCTATTCAACCAAACTCAATTTTCTTATTTAAAATCCGACGCTGATCACGAATACATGTAGCGCTTTTCAAAATTTCAATTAGATCAAAAGTTATTGCAATAATAAAATTTCACATTTTTTGGATATTTGGCAGGGGAGACGTCATGAACAGGGAAAAAATTTCTAACTCCTATTCCAACCAAACTCAATTTTCTTATTTAAAATCCGACGCTGATCACGAATACATGTAGCGCTTTTCAAAATTTCAATTAGATCAAAAGTTATTGCAATAATAAAATTTCACATTTTTTGGATATTTGGCAGGGGAGACGTCATGAACAGGGAAAAAATTTCTAACTCCTATTCAACCAAACTCAATTTTCTTATTTAAAATCCGACGCTGATCACGAATACATGTAGCGCTTTTCAAAATTTCAATTAGATCAAAAGTTATTGCAATAATAAAATTTCACATTTTTTGGATATTTGGCAGGGGAGACGTCATGAACAGGGAAAAAATTTCTAACTCCTATTCCAACCAAACTCAATTTTCTTATTTAAAATCCGACGCTGATCACGAATACATGTAGCGCTTTTCAAAATTTCAATTAGATCAAAAGTTATTGCAATAATAAAATTTCACATTTTTTGGATATTTGGCAGGGGAGACGTCATGAACAGGGAAAAAATTTCTAACTCCTATTCCAACCAAACTCAATTTTCTTATTTAAAATCCGACGCTGATCACGAATACATGTAGCGCTTTTCAAAATTTCAATTAGATCAAAAGTTATTGCAATAAAAAATTTCACATTTTTTGGATATTTGGCAGGGGAGACGTCATGAACAGGGAAAAAATTTCTAACTCCTATTCCAACCAAACTCAATTTTCTTATTTAAAATCCGACGCTGATCACGAATACATGTAGCGCTTTTCAAAATTTCAATTAGATCAAAAGTTATTGCAATAATAAAATTTCACATTTTTTGGATATTTGGCAGGGGAGACGTCATGAACAGGGAAAAAATTTCTAACTCCTATTCCAACCAAACTCAATTTTCTTATTTAAAATCCGACGCTGATCACGAATACATGTAGCGCTTTTCAAAATTTCAATTAGATCAAAAGTTATTGCAATAATAAAATTTCACATTTTTTGGATATTTGGCAGGGGAGACGTCATGAACAGGGAAAAAATTTCTAACTCCTATTCCAACCAAACTCAATTTTCTTATTTAAAATCCGACGCTGATCACGAATACATGTAGCGCTTTTCAAAATTTCAATTAGATCAAAAGTTATTGCAATAATAAAATTTCACATTTTTTGGATATTTGGCAGGGGAGACGTCATGAACAGGGAAAAAATTTCTAACTCCTATTCCAACCAAACTCAATTTTCTTATTTAAAATCCGACGCTGATCACGAATACATGTAGCGCTTTTCAAAATTTCAATTAGATCAAAAGTTATTGCAATAATAAAATTTCACATTTTTTGGATATTTGGCAGGGGAGACGTCATGAACAGGGAAAAAATTTCTAACTCCTATTCCAACCAAACTCAATTTTCTTATTTAAAATCCGACGCTGATCACGAATACATGTAGCGCTTTTCAAAATTTCAATTAGATCAAAAGTTATTGCAATAATAAAATTTCACATTTTTTGGATATTTGGCAGGGGAGACGTCATGAACAGGGAAAAAATTTCTAACTCCTATTCCAACCAAACTCAATTTTCTTATTTAAAATCCGACGCTGATCACGAATACATGTAGCGCTTTTCAAAATTTCAATTAGATCAAAAGTTATTGCAATAATAAAATTTCACATTTTTTGGATATTTGGCAGGGGAGACGTCATGAACAGGGAAAAAATTTCTAACTCCTATTCAACCAAACTCAATTTTCTTATTTAAAATCCGACGCTGATCACGAATACATGTAGCGCTTTTCAAAATTTCAATTAGATCAAAAGTTATTGCAATAATAAAATTTCACATTTTTTGGATATTTGGCAGGGGAGACGTCATGAACAGGGAAAAAATTTCTA
The DNA here is from genome assembly GCA_019973975.1 of Trichonephila clavata. Lineage (NCBI taxonomy): Eukaryota > Metazoa > Arthropoda > Arachnida > Araneae > Nephilidae > Trichonephila > Trichonephila clavata. The sequence goes on from BMAO01000878.1 coordinate 15,409, forward strand.
ACTCCTATTCCAACCAAACTCAATTTTCTTATTTAAAATCCGACGCTGATCACGAATACATGTAGCGCTTTTCAAAATTTCAATTAGATCAAAAGTTATTGCAATAATAAAATTTCACATTTTTTGGATATTTGGCAGGGGAGACGTCATGAACAGGGAAAAAATTTCTAACTCCTATTCCAACCAAACTCAATTTTCTTATTTAAAATCCGACGCTGATCACGAATACATGTAGCGCTTTTCAAAATTTCAATTAGATCAAAAGTTATTGCAATAATAAAATTTCACATTTTTTGGATATTTGGCAGGGGAGACGTCATGAACAGGGAAAAAATTTCTAACTCCTATTCCAACCAAACTCAATTTTCTTATTTAAAATCCGACGCTGATCACGAATACATGTAGCGCTTTTCAAAATTTCAATTAGATCAAAAGTTATTGCAATAATAAAATTTCACATTTTTTGGATATTTGGCAGGGGAGACGTCATGAACAGGGAAAAAATTTCTAACTCCTATTCCAACCAAACTCAATTTTCTTATTTAAAATCCGACGCTGATCACGAATACATGTAGCGCTTTTCAAAATTTCAATTAGATCAAAAGTTATTGCAATAATAAAATTTCACATTTTTTGGATATTTGGCAGGGGAGACGTCATGAACAGGGAAAAAATTTCTAACTCCTATTCCAACCAAACTCAATTTTCTTATTTAAAATCCGACGCTGATCACGAATACATGTAGCGCTTTTCAAAATTTCAATTAGATCAAAAGTTATTGCAATAATAAAATTTCACATTTTTTGGATATTTGGCAGGGGAGACGTCATGAACAGGGAAAAAATTTCTAACTCCTATTCCAACCAAACTCAATTTTCTTATTTAAAATCCGACGCTGATCACGAATACATGTAGCGCTTTTCAAAATTTCAATTAGATCAAAAGTTATTGCAATAATAAAATTTCACATTTTTTGGATATTTGGCAGGGGAGACGTCATGAACAGGGAAAAAATTTCTAACTCCTATTCCAACCAAACTCAATTTTCTTATTTAAAATCCGACGCTGATCACGAATACATGTAGCGCTTTTCAAAATTTCAATTAGATCAAAAGTTATTGCAATAATAAAATTTCACATTTTTTGGATATTTGGCAGGGGAGACGTCATGAACAGGGAAAAAATTTCTAACTCCTATTCCAACCAAACTCAATTTTCTTATTTAAAATCCGACGCTGATCACGAATACATGTAGCGCTTTTCAAAATTTCAATTAGATCAAAAGTTATTGCAATAATAAAATTTCACATTTTTTGGATATTTGGCAGGGGAGACGTCATGAACAGGGAAAAAATTTCTAACTCCTATTCCAACCAAACTCAATTTTCTTATTTAAAATCCGACGCTGATCACGAATACATGTAGCGCTTTTCAAAATTTCAATTAGATCAAAAGTTATTGCAATAATAAAATTTCACATTTTTTGGATATTTGGCAGGGGAGACGTCATGAACAGGGAAAAAATTTCTAACTCCTATTCCAACCAAACTCAATTTTCTTATTTAAAATCCGACGCTGATCACGAATACATGTAGCGCTTTTCAAAATTTCAATTAGATCAAAAGTTATTGCAATAATAAAATTTCACATTTTTTGGATATTTGGCAGGGGAGACGTCATGAACAGGGAAAAAATTTCTAACTCCTATTCCAACCAAACTCAATTTTCTTATTTAAAATCCGACGCTGATCACGAATACATGTAGCGCTTTTCAAAATTTCAATTAGATCAAAAGTTATTGCAATAATAAAATTTCACATTTTTTGGATATTTGGCAGGGGAGACGTCATGAACAGGGAAAAAATTTCTAACTCCTATTCCAACCAAACTCAATTTTCTTATTTAAAATCCGACGCTGATCACGAATACATGTAGCGCTTTTCAAAATTTCAATTAGATCAAAAGTTATTGCAATAATAAAATTTCACATTTTTTGGATATTTGGCAGGGGAGACGTCATGAACAGGGAAAAAATTTCTAACTCCTATTCCAACCAAACTCAATTTTCTTATTTAAAATCCGACGCTGATCACGAATACATGTAGCGCTTTTCAAAATTTCAATTAGATCAAAAGTTATTGCAATAATAAAATTTCACATTTTTTGGATATTTGGCAGGGGAGACGTCATGAACAGGGAAAAAATTTCTAACTCCTATTCCAACCAAACTCAATTTTCTTATTTAAAATCCGACGCTGATCACGAATACATGTAGCGCTTTTCAAAATTTCAATTAGATCAAAAGTTATTGCAATAATAAAATTTCACATTTTTTGGATATTTGGCAGGGGAGACGTCATGAACAGGGAAAAAATTTCTAACTCCTATTCCAACCAAACTCAATTTTCTTATTTAAAATCCGACGCTGATCACGAATACATGTAGCGCTTTTCAAAATTTCAATTAGATCAAAAGTTATTGCAATAATAAAATTTCACATTTTTTGGATATTTGGCAGGGGAGACGTCATGAACAGGGAAAAAATTTCTAACTCCTATTCCAACCAAACTCAATTTTCTTATTTAAAATCCGACGCTGATCACGAATACATGTAGCGCTTTTCAAAATTTCAATTAGATCAAAAGTTATTGCAATAATAAAATTTCACATTTTTTGGATATTTGGCAGGGGAGACGTCATGAACAGGGAAAAAATTTCTAACTCCTATTCCAACCAAACTCAATTTTCTTATTTAAAATCCGACGCTGATCACGAATACATGTAGCGCTTTTCAAAATTTCAATTAGATCAAAAGTTATTGCAATAATAAAATTTCACATTTTTTGGATATTTGGCAGGGGAGACGTCATGAACAGGGAAAAAATTTCTAACTCCTATTCAACCAAACTCAATTTTCTTATTTAAAATCCGACGCTGATCACGAATACATGTAGCGCTTTTCAAAATTTCAATTAGATCAAAAGTTATTGCAATAATAAAATTTCACATTTTTTGGATATTTGGCAGGGGAGACGTCATGAACAGGGAAAAAATTTCTAACTCCTATTCCAACCAAACTCAATTTTCTTATTTAAAATCCGACGCTGATCACGAATACATGTAGCGCTTTTCAAAATTTCAATTAGATCAAAAGTTATTGCAATAATAAAATTTCACATTTTTTGGATATTTGGCAGGGGAGACGTCATGAACAGGGAAAAAATTTCTAACTCCTATTCCAACCAAACTCAATTTTCTTATTTAAAATCCGACGCTGATCACGAATACATGTAGCGCTTTTCAAAATTTCAATTAGATCAAAAGTTATTGCAATAATAAAATTTCACATTTTTTGGATATTTGGCAGGGGAGACGTCATGAACAGGGAAAAAATTTCTAACTCCTATTCCAACCAAACTCAATTTTCTTATTTAAAATCCGACGCTGATCACGAATACATGTAGCGCTTTTCAAAATTTCAATTAGATCAAAAGTTATTGCAATAATAAAATTTCACATTTTTTGGATATTTGGCAGGGGAGACGTCATGAACAGGGAAAAAATTTCTAACTCCTATTCCAACCAAACTCAATTTTCTTATTTAAAATCCGACGCTGATCACGAATACATGTAGCGCTTTTCAAAATTTCAATTAGATCAAAAGTTATTGCAATAATAAAATTTCACATTTTTTGGATATTTGGCAGGGGAGACGTCATGAACAGGGAAAAAATTTCTAACTCCTATTCAACCAAACTCAATTTTCTTATTTAAAATCCGACGCTGATCACGAATACATGTAGCGCTTTTCAAAATTTCAATTAGATCAAAAGTTATTGCAATAATAAAATTTCACATTTTTTGGATATTTGGCAGGGGAGACGTCATGAACAGGGAAAAAATTTCTAACTCCTATTCCAACCAAACTCAATTTTCTTATTTAAAATCCGACGCTGATCACGAATACATGTAGCGCTTTTCAAAATTTCAATTAGATCAAAAGTTATTGCAATAATAAAATTTCACATTTTTTGGATATTTGGCAGGGGAGACGTCATGAACAGGGAAAAAATTTCTAACTCCTATTCCAACCAAACTCAATTTTCTTATTTAAAATCCGACGCTGATCACGAATACATGTAGCGCTTTTCAAAATTTCAATTAGATCAAAAGTTATTGCAATAATAAAATTTCACATTTTTTGGATATTTGGCAGGGGAGACGTCATGAACAGGGAAAAAATTTCTAACTCCTATTCCAACCAAACTCAATTTTCTTATTTAAAATCCGACGCTGATCACGAATACATGTAGCGCTTTTCAAAATTTCAATTAGATCAAAAGTTATTGCAATAATAAAATTTCACATTTTTTGGATATTTGGCAGGGGAGACGTCATGAACAGGGAAAAAATTTCTAACTCCTATTCCAACCAAACTCAATTTTCTTATTTAAAATCCGACGCTGATCACGAATACATGTAGCGCTTTTCAAAATTTCAATTAGATCAAAAGTTATTGCAATAATAAAATTTCACATTTTTTGGATATTTGGCAGGGGAGACGTCATGAACAGGGAAAAAATTTCTAACTCCTATTCCAACCAAACTCAATTTTCTTATTTAAAATCCGACGCTGATCACGAATACATGTAGCGCTTTTCAAAATTTCAATTAGATCAAAAGTTATTGCAATAATAAAATTTCACATTTTTTGGATATTTGGCAGGGGAGACGTCATGAACAGGGAAAAAATTTCTAACTCCTATTCCAACCAAACTCAATTTTCTTATTTAAAATCCGACGCTGATCACGAATACATGTAGCGCTTTTCAAAATTTCAATTAGATCAAAAGTTATTGCAATAAAAAATTTCACATTTTTTGGATATTTGGCAGGGGAGACGTCATGAACAGGGAAAAAATTTCTAACTCCTATTCCAACCAAACTCAATTTTCTTATTTAAAATCCGACGCTGATCACGAATACATGTAGCGCTTTTCAAAATTTCAATTAGATCAAAAGTTATTGCAATAATAAAATTTCACATTTTTTGGATATTTGGCAGGGGAGACGTCATGAACAGGGAAAAAATTTCTAACTCCTATTCCAACCAAACTCAATTTTCTTATTTAAAATCCGACGCTGATCACGAATACATGTAGCGCTTTTCAAAATTTCAATTAGATCAAAAGTTATTGCAATAATAAAATTTCACATTTTTTGGATATTTGGCAGGGGAGACGTCATGAACAGGGAAAAAATTTCTAACTCCTATTCCAACCAAACTCAATTTTCTTATTTAAAATCCGACGCTGATCACGAATACATGTAGCGCTTTTCAAAATTTCAATTAGATCAAAAGTTATTGCAATAAAAAATTTCACATTTTTTGGATATTTGGCAGGGGAGACGTCATGAACAGGGAAAAAATTTCTAACTCCTATTCCAACCAAACTCAATTTTCTTATTTAAAATCCGACGCTGATCACGAATACATGTAGCGCTTTTCAAAATTTCAATTAGATCAAAAGTTATTGCAATAATAAAATTTCACATTTTTTGGATATTTGGCAGGGGAGACGTCATGAACAGGGAAAAAATTTCTAACTCCTATTCCAACCAAACTCAATTTTCTTATTTAAAATCCGACGCTGATCACGAATACATGTAGCGCTTTTCAAAATTTCAATTAGATCAAAAGTTATTGCAATAATAAAATTTCACATTTTTTGGATATTTGGCAGGGGAGACGTCATGAACAGGGAAAAAATTTCTAACTCCTATTCCAACCAAACTCAATTTTCTTATTTAAAATCCGACGCTGATCACGAATACATGTAGCGCTTTTCAAAATTTCAATTAGATCAAAAGTTATTGCAATAATAAAATTTCACATTTTTTGGATATTTGGCAGGGGAGACGTCATGAACAGGGAAAAAATTTCTAACTCCTATTCCAACCAAACTCAATTTTCTTATTTAAAATCCGACGCTGATCACGAATACATGTAGCGCTTTTCAAAATTTCAATTAGATCAAAAGTTATTGCAATAATAAAATTTCACATTTTTTGGATATTTGGCAGGGGAGACGTCATGAACAGGGAAAAAATTTCTAACTCCTATTCCAACCAAACTCAATTTTCTTATTTAAAATCCGACGCTGATCACGAATACATGTAGCGCTTTTCAAAATTTCAATTAGATCAAAAGTTATTGCAATAATAAAATTTCACATTTTTTGGATATTTGGCAGGGGAGACGTCATGAACAGGGAAAAAATTTCTAACTCCTATTCCAACCAAACTCAATTTTCTTATTTAAAATCCGACGCTGATCACGAATACATGTAGCGCTTTTCAAAATTTCAATTAGATCAAAAGTTATTGCAATAATAAAATTTCACATTTTTTGGATATTTGGCAGGGGAGACGTCATGAACAGGGAAAAAATTTCTAACTCCTATTCCAACCAAACTCAATTTTCTTATTTAAAATCCGACGCTGATCACGAATACATGTAGCGCTTTTCAAAATTTCAATTAGATCAAAAGTTATTGCAATAATAAAATTTCACATTTTTTGGATATTTGGCAGGGGAGACGTCATGAACAGGGAAAAAATTTCTAACTCCTATTCAACCAAACTCAATTTTCTTATTTAAAATCCGACGCTGATCACGAATACATGTAGCGCTTTTCAAAATTTCAATTAGATCAAAAGTTATTGCAATAATAAAATTTCACATTTTTTGGATATTTGGCAGGGGAGACGTCATGAACAGGGAAAAAATTTCTAACTCCTATTCCAACCAAACTCAATTTTCTTATTTAAAATCCGACGCTGATCACGAATACATGTAGCGCTTTTCAAAATTTCAATTAGATCAAAAGTTATTGCAATAATAAAATTTCACATTTTTTGGATATTTGGCAGGGGAGACGTCATGAACAGGGAAAAAATTTCTAACTCCTATTCCAACCAAACTCAATTTTCTTATTTAAAATCCGACGCTGATCACGAATACATGTAGCGCTTTTCAAAATTTCAATTAGATCAAAAGTTATTGCAATAAAAAATTTCACATTTTTTGGATATTTGGCAGGGGAGACGTCATGAACAGGGAAAAAATTTCTAACTCCTATTCCAACCAAACTCAATTTTCTTATTTAAAATCCGACGCTGATCACGAATACATGTAGCGCTTTTCAAAATTTCAATTAGATCAAAAGTTATTGCAATAATAAAATTTCACATTTTTTGGATATTTGGCAGGGGAGACGTCATGAACAGGGAAAAAATTTCTAACTCCTATTCAACCAAACTCAATTTTCTTATTTAAAATCCGACGCTGATCACGAATACATGTAGCGCTTTTCAAAATTTCAATTAGATCAAAAGTTATTGCAATAAAAAATTTCACATTTTTTGGATATTTGGCAGGGGAGACGTCATGAACAGGGAAAAAATTTCTAACTCCTATTCCAACCAAACTCAATTTTCTTATTTAAAATCCGACGCTGATCACGAATACATGTAGCGCTTTTCAAAATTTCAATTAGATCAAAAGTTATTGCAATAATAAAATTTCACATTTTTTGGATATTTGGCAGGGGAGACGTCATGAACAGGGAAAAAATTTCTAACTCCTATTCAACCAAACTCAATTTTCTTATTTAAAATCCGACGCTGATCACGAATACATGTAGCGCTTTTCAAAATTTCAATTAGATCAAAAGTTATTGCAATAATAAAATTTCACATTTTTTGGATATTTGGCAGGGGAGACGTCATGAACAGGGAAAAAATTTCTAACTCCTATTCCAACCAAACTCAATTTTCTTATTTAAAATCCGACGCTGATCACGAATACATGTAGCGCTTTTCAAAATTTCAATTAGATCAAAAGTTATTGCAATAATAAAATTTCACATTTTTTGGATATTTGGCAGGGGAGACGTCATGAACAGGGAAAAAATTTCTAACTCCTATTCCAACCAAACTCAATTTTCTTATTTAAAATCCGACGCTGATCACGAATACATGTAGCGCTTTTCAAAATTTCAATTAGATCAAAAGTTATTGCAATAATAAAATTTCACATTTTTTGGATATTTGGCAGGGGAGACGTCATGAACAGGGAAAAAATTTCTAACTCCTATTCAACCAAACTCAATTTTCTTATTTAAAATCCGACGCTGATCACGAATACATGTAGCGCTTTTCAAAATTTCAATTAGATCAAAAGTTATTGCAATAATAAAATTTCACATTTTTTGGATATTTGGCAGGGGAGACGTCATGAACAGGGAAAAATTTCTAACTCCTATTCACCAAACTCAATTTTCTTATTTAAAATCCGACGCTGATCACGAATACATGTAGCGCTTTTCAAAATTTCAATTAGATCAAAAGTTATTGCAATAATAAAATTTCACATTTTTTGGATATTTGGCAGGGGAGACGTCATGAACAGGGAAAAAATTTCTAACTCCTATTCCAACCAAACTCAATTTTCTTATTTAAAATCCGACGCTGATCACGAATACATGTAGCGCTTTTCAAAATTTCAATTAGATCAAAAGTTATTGCAATAATAAAATTTCACATTTTTTGGATATTTGGCAGGGGAGACGTCATGAACAGGGAAAAAATTTCTAACTCCTATTCCAACCAAACTCAATTTTCTTATTTAAAATCCGACGCTGATCACGAATACATGTAGCGCTTTTCAAAATTTCAATTAGATCAAAAGTTATTGCAATAATAAAATTTCACATTTTTTGGATATTTGGCAGGGGAGACGTCATGAACAGGGAAAAAATTTTTTAACTCCTATTCCAACCAAACTCAATTTTCTTATTTAAAATCCGACGCTGATCACGAATACATGTAGCGCTTTTCAAAATTTCAATTAGATCAAAAGTTATTGCAATAATAAAATTTCACATTTTTTGGATATTTGGCAGGGGAGACGTCATGAACAGGGAAAAAATTTCTAACTCCTATTCAACCAAACTCAATTTCTTATTTAAAATCCGACGCTGATCACGAATACATGTAGCGCTTTTCAAAATTTCAATTAGATCAAAAGTTATTGCAATAATAAAATTTCACATTTTTTGGATATTTGGCAGGGGAGACGTCATGAACAGGGAAAAAATTTCTAACTCCTATTCCAACCAAA